>PVIY010033057.1:0-28410 GCA_004026745.1 Myrmecophaga tridactyla | reverse complement strand
AAAAGAGTGATGGAGCAATCACAAACACATGCGTCTATAACTGTGGGTACACAAATGAGGGTGTCTTAGTTTGCCTGAGCTGTTGTCACAAACACCACATAATGAGTTGGCTTAAACAACAGGAATTTATTGGCTCACAGGTTCAAAAGCTAGAAGTCTAAGATCAAGGCATCAATGAACCTATGCTTTCCCCCTGAAGACTGTGGCCTTTTGGTACTGACTGAAAATCCTTGGATTCCCGGATTTTCCCATCACATGATGATGTCTTCTTTCTCTTCCAGATTCCCACTGATTTCCTGCTTCTGCTTCTCCCCTGTGGCTTTCTCGTATACAGCCTCCAATAATCCAGATTAAAGCCCACCCTAGTCAGTTGGGTCACACTTTTAGTGAAAAAAATACTTTTAAGAAGTCCTATTTCTGAAGTCATACCCACAGAAATGTGAATTAAGATTAATAACATGTCTACGTTAGGTACATAATCTATCACATGCTGCTTTATCTAGGGGTGATCCTGATTTAGGCTTGACTTCAAGATGGACAAACAGCATCAGGGACCGGGTAGAAACTACTCCTATGCATTAACCCTTATCCTGTCTCATTAACTTCAGCTGACTTACCCACATTCCACTCCACAGCCAGGATCCAAGGAATAACTCATCCCTGTCCACAGTTCTAGATCTTTTCACTTCATTCCTGCATTGCAACTTTTTCCCTGTATCATTCCTGCTTACTAATAGCTTCCAATCTTATGAAACACCACCATTTTTGGCTATATGCTCAATCCTCTCAAAGTGATGATCGATACAATTTTTTAGCTAGGAATATTAGTTTTCTCTTTGGATAAGGCCTTCCGGGAACTGTTCCTAGGCACTCTGCATGATTATCCTGCCTCATTCAGTCCTTGGGCCCTGCAACACTGTCTCCAAATTGAACTACATTGCTGGTATTTTATTCTAGGCCTGACTGGCTCCCCTTCTTTCTTCTTGGTCAATAACCAAAAAACCTTGACGACAGAAAAAATCCCAGAAATCTATGTATGGCTCAATATATAAGCAAACTTTCCCTTGACCAATAAGATCAGTACTGCTTTCCTCTCTTTCCAGTCACCTTCCCTTCAGCTCCAATTACTCTTGCCACAAAGAGGACAGATCTGAAACAATCAATATGAAACAAGCACAGCTCCTATCTCTGCAGCAAGGCATTATCTTTGAAAAGCTGTTTTTAAAAAACATAATGTACTTTTTTCAGCTTGTTCATGTTTTCCCACCCATGTGATACCCTTGAAGCTCCCAGGATCCTTTAAATCACACATTGCACAGAACCCTAAACATAGGAGTTTTCAGCTCAGTAAATATTTACCGTTGATTTTCATAGCTAAACCTCACTTCCCTCAAATGGTAACAGAAGGCTCTTCATAGAGGAAAGAATAAAAGAAAAGATAAGTCTAACCCTTTTAAAAATTATGGAGACTAAGCTAACTTGGTAGGTGAACTCACTGGCTGTCCTCCTATGTGGGACATGATTCCCAGGGGTGTAAATCTCCCTGGCAAAGCTGGACAGAATTTCTGGGATGAGCCAGGATCCAGCATCATGTGATTGAGAAAGCCTTCTTGACCAAAAGGGGGAAGAGAGAAATGAGACAAAATAAAGTTTCAGTGGCTCAAAGATTTCAAATAGAGTCGAGAGGTTATCCTGGAGGTTATTCTTACACATTATATAGATATCCCTTTTTAGTTTATGGTATATTGGCATGGCTGGAGGTAAGTGTCTGAAACAGCTGAATTGTACTCCCGTAGTCTTCATTCTTGAAGACAACTGTATAACTATATAGCTTTTACAATGTGACTGTGTGATTGTGAAAACCTTGTGTCTGATGCTCCCTTTATCCAAGGTATGGACAGATAAGTAAAAAAAAAATAAGGACAATAAATAAAAATGTATACCTTGGATGGTGGAGTGGAATGTGTATCAGTATCACCCCTAGATAAAGCAGCCTGTGATACATTATGTACCAATTTAGACATGTTATTAATCTTAATTCACATTTCTGTGGGTATGACTTCGGAAACAGGACTTCTTAAAAGTATTTTTTTTTCACTAAAAGTGTGACCCAACTGACTAGGGTGGGCTTTAATCTGGATTATTGGAGGCTTTATACGAGAAAGCCACGGGGAGAAGGGGTAAGAAAAAATCGGGTAGATTGAAATACTGGTGGTCAACGAGAGGGAGGGATAAGGGATATGGGAGGTATGAGTTTCTTTTTTTTAATTTCTTTTTCTGGAGTGATGAAAATGTTCTAAAAATGATCATGGTGATGATATTGTGAGTGATGAAATGACTATGCAATGATATTGTGAGTCACTGCTTGTATACCTTGGATGGACTATATATGTGTTAAGATATTGCAATAAAAATATTTTTAAAAGAAGAAAAAAAGGTACGGAGATACTAAAACCTTTTATAATAATGGAAAATAATGTGAAACCTAGGGAGTCAGAGGGATTCTCAGAAGGGTACAATAAAATGCTTGAGAACCATGACTCGTGCAATATGTGGATTCTCTGAAGGCAGAGAGAACAAATAGAGCAGGATATGTGAAAATGTGTAACTCAACTCTGTTGGATGCTTCCAGAGGCTCTGCATGAGGACCCTACCTGGAAAGGAAGTAGTGAAAAAGTGAAGAGACCATAGGGATGGACTGAGCCCAGACAAATTTCAGCCATTCACCAGGATCTGAGTCTCTGGCTACCACTAACGACCAGAATGAAAGCAGAGTTGGCAAGTGTATGTCCACACACACTTCCTAGTGCTGGGAGAAGCAATCTGTCATTTTCTGAGTGCCCCTGCATGTTCTTGCTGGCTATATCAAGAAGGCAAATTTACTTTATATAATTGGAATGATAGAATATAAAGTCTTTTTTTGCCTGGCTTCTTTCAATCAGCATAATTATTTTGAGATTCATCCATGATGTTCCATGCATTAATAATTCATTCCTTTTTATTGCTGAACAGTATTCTATTATACGGATTTCCCACAATTTGTTTATTCACCTCAACTGCTGACTGATATTGAGCTATTTCCAATTTCTGGCTATCAGAATTAAAGTTGCTATAAATAAACATTTGTGTACAAGTCTTTGTATAAACATATGCTTTCATTTCTCTTGGATAAAAAAACCTAAGAGTGGAATGGTTGGATCATATGATAGGTGTACATCTAACTTTTAGATTGTTTTCCAAAGGGATTGTACCATTTTACAACCCATCAGCGGCGTAAATGAACACTTTGCTTCATAAGTCTTTTTAATTTTAGCCATTCTAATAGATATGTAGTGCTATCTCTTTGTGGTTTTAATTTGTAGTTTCCTCATGACTAATAGTGTTGAACATTTTTAAGTGCTTATTTGGCATCTGTATATCTTTGGAAAGATTTCTTTCAAATCTGTTGGGAGGTGGCCATCATGTGACCTGCTGCCTTTCCCTGGGCTTGCCCTGATCAAAGTCCTGGGTCAGGACTCTGCTGGATGCTGCCAGAGGATCTGCATGAGGACTCCACCTGAAAAGGAAGTAGTGGTAAAGAGATGGAGGATGGGCAACGAGCTCATGCTCGACCCAGGTCCTTCCCTGTCCCAGTGCACAGTGAACTTCTTTACACTGCTTAAGCGCGTGTACCATGTGACACCTGGCCAACTTCTCCAGTATATCTGTTCCTGGTGCAAAAGGGAATGAGGTCTTGACATTGTGGCACAAGATGGGTATGTGCAAATCATTGCACTATGTTGACTGTTGGGAGGGACCCACTGGCCATGGGGTACTGATGCTCACTCCTGAAATTGACCTCATCCGGTCTCTTATATGACTAAAGCATTGTTCCAACCAGCGCTTGTGTGTCTTGTGTGTTCCTTGGTGACCATGATACCACAGTACTATGGAACAGGCAGAAGTGTCTGGACCCCTACTCTTGGTGACCAGTTTATCTTTGCCATTCTCCAAGTGGTAGATCTTCTCCCTGGTAGTAGCCTGGAGCCTTGGCTCAAAAAAATCCTATGCTCATTTTTTAAATGTCATGTTTTCTTTTTACTAAGTATAGAGTTTTTAAAAAATATATTCTGGATATAACTTCTTTATCAGATACATCATTTTCAAATATTTCTTCCAGTTTGTGACTTTCTTTTCATTCTCTTAAGAGTGTACTTCAAAGAGAAAATATTTTAAATTTGATGAAGTCGGATTTATCAACTTTTTCTTTTATGGATCATGCTTTTGGTGTGTATCTAAGAAATCTTTACTTTTTTCAAGGTTACAAATATTTTCTCTTATATTTGTAAATATAAGAGAAAACTTGCAGAAGTTTTACAGTTTTAGGTTTTAAAGTTAGGTCTATAATCCACTTTGAGTTAATTTCTGAATATGGTACAAGCTATGGATCAAAGTCCATATTTTGCACATGAATATCCGATTGTTAGAGCACCATTTATTGAAAAAACTATCCCTTCCCCACCGAATTGTCTGTGCACTTTTGCTGAAAATCAGTTGCCCATATGTATGTAGGTTTATTTTTGGACCATATTCTGCTCCATTAATTTATTTGTCTACCGTTATCCAACACCAAACTGCCTTCACTACTGTAACTTTATAGTAAGCCATGAAATCAGTTGGTGCTAGTCTTCCAATATTTATATTTGGTTGTATTTATTTCTTAAAATTTTGTTTATAAATTTTAGATATGTGCATGAGGGATATTGACCTGTAGGTTTTTTTTTTTCTTTCAATGTCTCTGTTTGATTTTGATATCAGAATAACGCTGCCCACATAGAATGAGTTAGGAAAATCTCCCTTCTTTTCTATTCTTTTGGGAAGAGTTTGTGTATAATTGGTAATATTTCTACAGCATTTCACACAACAGCTTAGCTTTCTTACAATAGCTTTCTCACAAAGATGCAATAAAGGTGTCAATCCTCTCAAGGCTGGAGGGTAGGAGGACTGCTTCCAGGCTCATTTACCTGGTCTTTGGTAGGCCCCAGGTCCTTGAGAGCTATTGACTGTAAACATCATTTCCTTGACATTGGGTCTCCATAGGGCATCTCACAATGTGACAGCTAGCTTTCCTCATAGCAAGTAAGAAAATAAGAGAAACTCAAGATGGAAGTTCAAGATGGAAGTAATGGTCTTTTTGTAACCTAATCTCAAAAATGACATCCCATCAATAAACAAGTCAATAGGTCCAACCTACACTCAAGAGAAAGAGATTTCACAAAGGTGTTGGGCAGTAGAGGATTAAGTTTATTCAAAGACAGCTCTAAATTTTGCCCTCAGCTCTTTACTCTAAGCCCTGGGAATGCCCATCAGTAACCATCTCTAGGTACTCTAGCCCTAATAAAAACTCTGGACACCAAGACTCATTCATGTGCACTTCCCTGGTTAGCAATATGCTGTGTGTACTGTTACATACAATTAATGGGAGAAGTTAGCACTGTCCATGACTCCACTGGGAAAGGACAACTGTAAGCTGAAGCTAGAACTCTCCTGGACCTGCCCCATTTACTTCTTTGCTTGGCTGATTTCAATATGTCTTTTTTTTTTTTTTTCTAGAAATTGGTCAATTTTATTGATATTCACAAAGAGTCAGTTTTGGTTTTACTAACTTTCACCATTGTTTTTCTGTGTCCTATTTTATTGACTTATATACTCTGATCCTCAATATTTCTTTTCTTCTATGTACTTTGGAACTCATTTACTCTTCTTTTTCTAGTTTTCTAAGGTAGAAGTTGAGGTCATTGATATGAGATCTTTCTTCTTTTCTAATACAGAATTTGGTGCTAAAAATTTCCCCCTCAGTATTGTTTTAATGGCATACAGAAAATGTTGATGTGTTTTATTTTCATTTTCCTTCAGTTTAAAATATGTTCTATTCTCTTTTGAGTTCTTCTTTGACCCATGGGTTATTTAGAAGCAATCCTATTTAATTCCAAATATTTCAGAATTTTCCAGAGATCTTTCTGATACTGATTGCTAATCTAATGCCACTGTGATCAGAGAACATACTTTGTATGGTATGAATCTTTTCAACTTTACTGAAACTTGTTCTAGAACATGGTGTATCTTGGTAAATGTTCTGTGTATACCTGAAAAGAATGGACATTCTGCTGTTGTTGAAGGAAGACTCTATCAATGTCAATTGACAATTATCAACCAAATTGACTTGATATAGTCAAGTCTTCTATATCTTTACTGATATTCTGTTGTAGATTACATTTTTTAATGTTTTAGAATTTTTAATGGCAAGAGAAAGCACACGACCTTATGTGGAAAAGGTAGATTACAAAACAATATTCACAGCAGGATTTCTATAATATATATTATTTAGAAGGCTAGCAGGATATACTATAAAATATTAGTAGTGATTATCTTTGCAGGATAGGATTATGGGTAATTTAGATTTTCTTCTTTTAAATTTCTGAATTTTCTAAGTTTCAACCATGAACATGTAGACCATTTTATTTATGAAAAATTTCAAAAGTTCACATTTTGAGAAAATAGGAAAATCAAACTGCATTTTAAAGAAATAAATCTATGTATAAAGGCAGTATTTGCAATTAACTTTACTGCATTGCCTTTACTTTAATAAAAAATTTTCCTTCCTCTGATGAAAAGTCCAGAACTCTACCATCACATACATACACACACTCACACACACAGTCACAAGTTTAAAAACAACAGAACTGAATTAAACCGAAGGACTTGACTGTGATGCTGCCACTTTGAACAAATTTTGTTGCTAGATAAAGTACATTTGAAATTGGGTTATTTTAGCTTTTCTTGTCTGACCATAAGAAGATGAAGGAAAGTAGAGAGAAGGGACTAGTTGGATATCATGAAAACAACAAAAGGAGAGTCTAGCTAAAGAGATAGAAATTCTTAAAAGAAACCAAACAGAATTACTGGTGTTGAAAACCCCAATTTCTTAAATGAAAAATGACCAGGAGAGTTTTAAGAGCAGATTGGAGCTAGCAGGAGAAAGAAACAGTGAACTTGAACACAAGACACTTGAAATGAGTCTGGCTTAGGAGCAGAAGGAAAAAAGAAATATTAAAAATGAAAATAACCTAAAAGAGCTATGGGACACCATCAAGTGCACCAATATATGCATTTTAGGAGTCCCAGAAGGAGAGGAAAGAAAAGAAGCAGAAGGAATAGTCAAAGAAACAATGATAGAGAACATCCCAAGCTTAGCAAAACATGAATATGCACATTCAAGAAGCACAGAACATTAAGCAGGATAAACATGAAGAATACAGCCCATCATATATTGATTACAGTATCGAGTGCAAAAGACAAGGAAAGTGTTCTGAAAGCTGCAAGAGAAAAGCAACATGTTACACACAAGAGAGTCCCAGTTAAGATCGAATGCAAATTCTTCATCAGAAACCACGAAGACAAGAAGTAGGTTGAAATACTTAAGGGAAATACGTGAGGAAAAACAACTTTCAACCAAGAATTTTATATTCAGTGAGACCCTCTTTCAAAAATGAGGGATAGATTAAAACATTCTCAGATAAACAAAAGCTAAGGGAGTACAGCAGCACTAGACCTACCCTATAATCAGGGGGGGTTCTTCAGATGGAAATGAAAGGACACTAGGCAGTGGTTCAAAATTGCATAAAGAAATAAAGACCTGTGGTAAAGATAACCATATGGGTAATTATAAATGTCAGCATTACTGTATTGTATTGTTTGGTATATAACTCCATTTCTTACTTCCTACTGGTGCTAAAATGCAAATGATATAAAAAGTAATGATGAATCTATAGTTTTAAACATATAATATACAAAGATAAGTGGTAACAATTCCAAAAAATGGCGAAGGGACAAAGGGGTCTAGGAAAAGTATGTGTATGCTAATGAAACTAAGTTGGTATCAAACCAAGTATGATTGTTACATACTTAGGATGATAAATTTCAACTCTATGGTAATTACAAGGAAAATAGATGAAAAATATATCCAGATAGAAATGAGAAGGTACTCAATATAGCACAACATAAGAAAGCCAATATACATAAAAGTAGGCTTTAATGGAAGTGAGGGACATCAAAAGTAAAAGATTTATGAGACAACTTAACAAAATGGTAGAAGAAAGACCTGTATAATCAAATGTATTAAATTCTCCAGTCAAAAGGCCAAGATTGGCAGAATGGACTAAAATGCATGACCCAACTACATGCTGCCTGCAGAAGACACCATGAATTCAAAGATACAAGTAGTTGACAGGAAAAGGATAGAAAAAATATAAAGCCAGTAGTAACCAAAAAAGAACTAGGGGGGCTATAATGAAATCAAATAAAATAGACTTTAAGTAAAAAATAGTTACAAGGGACAAAGATGGTAATTACACACTGATAAAGGGGACAATTGATAAGGAAGATATAACAATTATATATGCATGTAACAGCAGAGCCCCAAAATATATGAAGTAAATACTGACTGATTTGAAGGGAGAAAAATGAAGGTTCTATATTAATAGTAGGAGACTTTAATACACCACTACTGATTTGGGCAGAGAATTAAAAAGAATTTTAAAGTCCCCTGTGGGACTGGGGAGAAAGAAGGAAATATTCAACAGTCCCATCTGGGTAATTCCTTTATATTCTTGCAAGCAGTGGGGTCAGCCAATTCAATAGGCTGAGCCCTCAATCTCGGGGCTTGCACCTATGAAGCTTATTCCTACAAAGAAGAGGCTAAGCCTAATTAAAATTAGACTAAAAGTCACCACCAGAGAGCCTCCTTTGTTGCTCAGATGTGGACTCTCTCTCCAAGCCAACTTGGCAGGTGAACTCACTGCCTACCCCTAGATGGGACATGACCCCCAGGGGTAGAAATCTCCCTGGCAACATGGGACAGGACTCCTGGGGATGAGCCAGGACCTGCATCATTGGGATGAGAAAGGCTTCTTGACCAACAGGGGGGAGAGAGAAATGAGACAAAATAAAAGACTCATTGGCTGAGAGATTTCAAACAGAGTTGGGAGGTTATTCCTGGAGGTTATTCTTATGCATTATATAGATAACCATTTTTAGTTTATGGTATATTGGAGTGACTAGAGGGAAGTACCTGAAACTGTTCCAGTAGCCTTGATTCTTGAAGAAGTTTGTATGACTCCACAGCTTTTGCAGTGTGACTGTGTGATTGTGAAAACCTTGTATCTGATGCTCCTTTTGTCCAAGGTATGGACAGATGAGTTAAAAAAAAATTGGGTAGACTGAAATAATGTGGAGCAATGACAGGAAGGGGTTAGGGGCATGGGATGTATGAGTCTTTTTTTCTCTTTATTTCTCTTTCTGGAGTGATGCAAATGTTCTAAAAATGAACATGATGAAGAATACACAACTATGTGATGATATTGAGTCAAAGGTTGTATAATATTTGGATTGTGTGTGTGGCTATTTCTCAATAAAAGTATTTTAAAAAATATAACACTGCCAGAAATGGATAGAACATCTAATGAGAAGATCAATAAAGTAGAGGACTTGAATAATATACCAAATCAACTAGACCTAACAGACCTAGGTAGAACACTACACCCAACAAAAACAGAATACACCTTCTTCTCCAGTGCCATGGATCATTCTCCAGTATAGACAATATGCTGGGTCACAAATAAATCTCAATAGAATAAAAAATATGATATCATACAATGTATATTCTCCAACCAAACCAGAATGAAGCTAGAAATCAATAACAGAGAAAGGGGAAATGCTCAAAAACCTGGAAATTAAAACACACTCTTAGACAATGAATGAGCCAAGAAGATATTACAAGGGAAATTAGGAAATATCTTGAAGTGAATGAAAACAAAAACACAACACACTGAAACTTATAGGATACAGCAAAGGCAGTGCTGAGAGGGAAATTTATAGCTGTAAATGCTTACACTGAAAAAGAAGAGGGACTTCAAATCAGAGACCTAACCTCAAAACTGGAAGAAATAGAAAAGAAGAGCAAACTAAACCCAAGGTGAGCAGAAGAAAGGAAATGACAAAGATTAGAGTGGAGAGAAATGAAATAGAAAACAGAAAAACAATAAAGAGAATCAACAAAACCAAAAGTTGATTCTTTGAAAAGAGCAACAGAATTGACAAACCAGCTAGACTGGTAAAGAAGAACAGAGGACACAGATAAGGAAACCAGGAAATGAAAAGGGAGACATAACTGCTGAAATAAAAAGCACTATGAGTGGATACTGTGATCAACTGTATGCCAATAAATTAATATAGATAAAATGGAAAAATTCTTAGAAACACAAATATTGACACTGAAAAATAAGAACTAGAAGATCTCAACAAAGAATCATAGATCTCAATCTAGGAACCCATCTAACCAAGGATGTAAAGGAATTGTACACAGAAAAACTACAAAACATCACTAATAAAAAGATTGAATCAGTAATTAAAAACCCCCAAAAAGAGAAAAGTCCAGGAACAGATGGCTTCACAGGAGAATTCTACCAAGCTTTCCAAGAAGAATTAATTCTAATTCTGCACAAACGCTTCCAAAAAATTGAAAAGGAGAGAATACTTCCTAATTCATTTTACAAGGCCAACAACACTCTCATACCAAAGTCAGATAAAAATACAGAAAGGAAAACTAAACCAATTTCTCTTATGAATATAGATGAAAAATCCTCAACAAAATACTAGCAAACTGAATCTGAAAGCATACAAAAAGAATTATACACCATGATCAAGTAGGATATATCCTTGCATACAAGGTTGGTTCAATATAAGAAAATCAATTAATGTAACACACTACATTAACAGAATGAAGGGGGAACATGTATGATTATCTCCATGCAGAAAAGGCATTTAACAAAATTCAGCACACTTTCTTGGTAAAAACACTTAGAACACTAGAAGTAGAAGGAAACTTCCTCAACAAGATAAACGGCATATATGAAAAGCCCACAATGATATTATACTTAACGGTGAAAGACTGAAAGCATTCCCTCTAAGTTCAGGAACAAGACAAGGATGCCTACTGTCACCACTGTTATTAAAGAGTATACTGGAAGTTCTTGCCAGTGAAATTAGGCAAGAAAAAGAAATAAAAGGCATCCAAACTAGAAAGGAAGAAGTAATTTTCTCTATTTGCAGATGATATGATTCTATATACAAAAAATCCTGAAAAATCTACCACAAAGTTACTAGAGCTAATAAATGAATTCAGCAAAGTGATAGGGTACAAGATTAACACTCAAAAATCAGCAGTGAGTCTACATACAAGCAATGAACAACTAGAAGAAGAAATAAAATTCCATTCACAACAGCAACTAAAGGAATCAAATATCTAGGAATCAATCTAACCAAGAATGTAAAGGAATTGTACATAGAAAAACTACGAAACATTACTAAGAGAAATCAAAGGAGACCTCAATGAAAGGAAGGACATTATGTGTACACAGACTGAAAGACCCAATATTAAGATGTCCATATTATCCAAAGCAATTTATAGATTCAACACAATCTAAAAACACAATGCCAAAAGATGAAAAAAATGCTAATGTCCATCAACGGCTGAATGAATAAACAAAACGTAGTGTATACATACAGTGGAATATTATTCAGCCAAAAAAAAGAATGAAGTTCTGATTCATGGACCATGGATGAACCTCAAAGACATCATGTTGTACAAAATAAGCCAGACACAGAGGGAAAAATATTATATGATCTCACTGATATGAAATAATTAATATAAGCAAATTGATAGACTCAGAATCTAGAAAATAAGTTACCAAGGGCTGGGTTGGGGTAAGGAATGAAGGGGTTAATGCTTAAATTGTACAGGACTCTAAGGAGCTTAGACTACCTATACGTATGCCTGAAAGTTCCTTCTGGAGGACCTCTTTTGTTGCTCAGATGTATCCTCTCTCTCTCTAATTCCAATTCTGTAAGTGAAATCATTGCCCTCCCCTAAATGTGGAATATGACATCCAGGGGTGAAAGTCTCCCTGGCAGCATGGGAGATGACTCCCAGGGAAGAGCCTGGCCCTGGCACCGTGGGATCAACAATGCCATCCTGACAAAAACGGGGAAAAGAAGTGTAACAAATAAGGTATCAGTGGCTGAAAGAATTCAAATAGAGTCGAGAGGCTACTCTGGAGGTCATTCTTACTGCAAGCTTCAGTTAGACATTGCTACTTACCATAGTTAGCCAAACCCCAAACAAAACCATTCCTGCCAATCCTTAAGAACACCTAGGGCACTAAATAAGATTCTGCAAAGGTTCCATGCACTAGGGTAGCTTTCCAGAAACTTGTAACCTCCAGATGGGTCCCTGAACCAGATAAGTACTGAAATGCAGAGGGCCAGCCTCTCCAGAACATCAACTAGTTCCATTCCCCAATCCCATATTATCAACAGCCCCTTCCAACATGAAAAAGTTAGAATGGGTATAGCCCAAATACCCCTTAAGAGTGCAAGAAAGATCAAAGGTGGTGGTGAAATTATACAGACAAGGCAGGGTTTAACAAATAAGTATGATCGCTGAATCATTGTATTGCTATTTCTTTTAGGGTCCAGTATCTTAGAGAAGCTAGAAGTAAAAACCTAAAATTGTGGAACTGTAACCCATATCAAATTCTGAAATCTGTTCTATAACCAATTGTTGTGAAATCTATTGCTTTTTTGTATAAACGTTTCACAAAAAAGAAAAAAAAGTCAATTTCTTTTTCACAAAAAAGAAAAAAGGTCACTCAACAGCTATATGATGATACTTTGAACCACTGATTGCATACTTCAGATGATTACATGGTATGTGAATATATATATCTCAATAAAAAATAAATAAATAATTACATGGTATACAAATATGTATCAATAAAAATAAAATAATATTTTAAAAGGCAAGAAAAAAGAATCATGAACCTAAATATAAGAGTTTAAACTAAAATTTTTAGAAGAAAATTTAAGAGTAGCTCTTTGTGACCTTGGATAAGGCAATGGTTTTTTAGATACTACACCAGATCACAAATGTCAAAAGAAAAATAGATAAACTGGATTACATCAAAATTAAAACTTCTGTGTTGCAAATAATACCATTAAGAAAGTGAAAAGACTACTCAAGAATAGGAGAAATTATTTGCAAATCATATATCTGATAAGCAACTTATATTTGGAATATGTAAAGAACTCTTACCATTCGAAATAACAAAAAGATGAATAAATTAATTTAAAAAGGGGCACAGAGGATATTCAATTGTCCAATAAGCACATGAAAAGATGCTCAACATCATTAGTCATTAAGTAAATGTATATAAAACCCACAATATAATACTACTCTGTTTTACACCCACTGGAATAACAAGTGTTGGTGAGGATGTGAATAACTTAGAACACTCAACTGTTGCTGGTGAGAATATAAAATGATGCAGCAGTTTTGGAAAATGTCTGACAGTTCCTCAAAATATTAAACATAGAGTTACCATATGACCCAGAAATTTCTTTCCTAGATATATATCCCAAAGAAATGAAAACATATGTCCACACAAAACATTCTACATGAATATTCATAGCAGTATTATCCATCATAGCCAAAACAAGTGGAAGTAGATATCCATCAATTGATGGATAAATAAACAAATTGTGGTATATTCATACAAAAATAAATTGCACAGGGTTCCTATTTGGAATGATGGAAATGTACTGGTAATGGATGATGAAGGTAGCACAACATTGTGTACACAATTAATAGCAATGAAAAAATATGGATATGATTAAAAACAGAAATGTTAGATTGTTTATATGGTAATAGATTTAAAAATGTTAAAAATCCATGGAACTACCCTACACAAACTGAATCCTAAGTTAAAAGATGGTCTTTAACAATACACTTATAAAAATATGCTATCATCAATTGTAACAAACGTTACACACCAACGAAAGCTGCTATTGGTGGAGTGGTATACAGGAATCCTGCATTTTATGCATGATTGTTCTGTAAACTCACAACTTCTCTAATATAGAAAAAAAAAAAAAGGTAAAGTGCCCTGAGTAGCCAAAACCATCTTGAAAACTAAGAATAAGGGTGGAGGACACACACTTCCTGACTTTAAATTTTATTACAAAGCCACAGTGGTCAAAACAGCATGGTACTGGCACAAGGATGGATATATGAACCAATGGAATCAAACTGAGCGTTCAAAATTAGACCCTCACATCTACCAACAATTGATTTTTGACAAGACTGCCAAGTGTACTCAATTGTGACAGAACAGTCTCTTCAACAAATGGTTCTATGAGAACGGGACATCTACATGCAAAAGAATGAAAGGGAACGCTATCTCACACAATACACAAACATTAACTCAAAATGGATCAAAGACCTAAATATGGGAAAAATGTAGATCTTTAGGGTCTTGTGTTAACCCATGATTTCTTAGACTTTATACCCAAAGCACAAGCAACAAAAGAAAAAGTTAGTAAATGGGACCTCATCAAAATTAAAAAGTTTTGTGCAGCCAATGAGTTTATCATGAAACTGAAAAGACAACTGAAAAGACAACCTTCTCTCTCAATGGGAGAAAATATTTGGAAATCACATATTCAGAACATATAAAGAAATCCTACAACTCAACAACAAAAAGACAAAAAACCCAATTAAGTAATGGGCAAAAATCTTGTACAGACATTTCTCCAAAGAGAATATAGAGACAGACAAAAAGCACATGAAAAGATGCTCAATATCATTGGCTATTAGGGAAATGCAAATTCAAACTGCAATAACATATCATTTCACACCCATTAGAATGGCTATTAATTAAAACAAACAGAAAACTACCAGTGTTCAAAAGAATGTGAAGAAATTGGAGCACTCATTCATTGTCAGTGGGGAGGTAAAAGGTAGCCAATGACAGGTATAAAATTGCCACAAGACCCAGCAAACCCACTTAGAGATTTATACCCAAAAGATTCAAAAGCAGGGACTTGAAGAGATATTTGCAGACCAATGTCCATTGCGGCATTATTCACAACTGCCCAAAAGTGGAAGCAACCCAAGTTTCCATTAATCAGTGATTGGATAAATGAAATGTAGTATATACATTCAATGGAATATTATTTGGCCATAAAAAGGAATGAAGTTCTGATACATGTGATAGCATGGATGAACTCTGAAGATACCATGTTAAATGAAATAAGTCAGATAAAAAAGGACAAATATTATATGATCTCACTGATAGGAAATACTCAGAACCAGCAAACTCACAGAGTTAGAATTGAGAATGTAAGTTACCAGGAGCTGGGCTGGGGGTAGGGAATGGGGAGTTAAAGCTTAAATTGCACAGAGTTTTTATTTCAGTTGATTGTAAAGTTTTGGTAATGGATGGTGGTGATGGTAGCACAACATTGTGAATGTAATTAGCAGCACTGAATTACATTTATGAATGTGGTTAAAAGGAGAAAAATTAGGTTGTATATATGCCACTAGAATACAATTTTTAAAAACATATGACTATGCAACAGTGAAACCTATTGTAAACAAGTGACTATAGTTAATAGTTCAATTATAAAATGTTCTTTCATGAACTGAAACAAATGTATCACACTAATGCAAGGTATTAATAATAGGGTGGTGTGTGGAACTCTGTATTTTATGCATGATTTTTCTGTAAACCCACTTCTCTAATAATAAAAAATAAAAAAATTTTTAAACAAGGAATTGTACTGCATGGACAGAAGTAATTCAGGGTGAACTTCTTACGGCCACAGAATGAGACAAGCCCCGCTGATACCTGCTAGCAGCTTGTGGTGCCAAAATGATACCAGCATTCAGGGTTTCACAATTCAGCAACCATGGGAGATGAAACGGCATGGGGCTGCTTACCTGTTCTTCCTGCAGCGAATTGTGAAGGCAAGAAAGAAGAGCATTAGAAGAAGTCCACAGCTGAGAAAAGTCCAAACAACACCCACGAGGACAGGAGACAATGAAGAGATGGTCTTACTGCCATGGGAAGAGGTCTGAGAAGAGAATAAAATGAAGTGCGTTAGGAATAAAGGATCTCCTACAGGTTGAACATGAACTTCCCCCTCAATACCAAAGCTGTGAAATACATGTCCTAGATGAGGAGCACCTCCCCTCATTCCCCTTCTCCTCCTCCCCACCACCACTTCTACCACCACCATCACCACCACCACCAAGCCTATCTATCTAAGCAACCCTGACACCCCTGCTTACTTACAACTGTTGTCCTGCAAAGATCCTGAAGGGGTCTCCGATCCAGTTCCTGGCCAGTTAAACTGTCACAAAATTCAGAGCAGTTTATTTCAGGCTCCATGTCATCACATGCCCCTCGTGATGAGCAATTATTCAGTTCTGGTTACCCTTTGGTAGGGATGCAAATCTTTCATGGAAACACAAGAGCAACTTAAACTTCTTCAGAATCCCCATGTTGGAGTTGAAATCCAGCTCAAAATCCAGGATGAACAGTCCATTCATGTGGAAGCCAAGGTTTGACTCACTAGGCTCCTGCATCTGACACCCTCCAGGGTCTTCTGATCCTCTGATGTCTGTGCTCACCAGTCAAGAGTGAGCATCCTCGCAACCATTAGGCTACCCAAAGCGGTGATCCTGGCTTGCCACCAGAGGGCAGTCACTGCTCCAAGCACTCACACTGGTCTCAGAAGGAAAGAGAGCAATTAAAGTTATTAACAAATATATATATCTATGTGTATGTATGCATGTATATGTATGTGCATATATATATGTATATATATTGATTTATTACAGAGGTTTAAAAATACTTCTGCATATTTTGTATACTTTAATTATACAATTATATTTTATTATAAATAGTTATAAACTTTATTATATATATTACAGAGGTTTAAAATTTATATAATCTATATTTAAATACATATACATTTAAACCTCTATCATAAGCAATACTTTAAAAACAAAGACAAAGCCCATCTAACAATTTATAGGTAAAAAGCTCTACAGTCTCTCTTCATTTCCTTTTTATGGCCCAGCACTGTAAAACCTTTAGTTTAGACTTGTGAAGCACATCTGCCTTTTTTCCCTGCTGGGAAATTCCCTGCCCTTCCAAGATCTATTCCAAGCAACTCAGCTTAAGCTCTGATTGACTCTGCGTGAGGCCAGGCTCAGGCAGCCCATGTTGTCTGCATGCCTGGCCTGCTGGTCCCTCTAGCTGTTTCTGCTTTCAAAGAGTGAAGGGACATTCTATGTCCAGGCAGCTGGGGTCACGAAGGATACCACGCCCTTTGTCAAGGATTTTGTTTGTTTTTAAGCTTTTAGACTAGTAGAAGGGGGACAAACTACACAGGCGATAGGGAGAGAAACTGAGGAGCTCTAGCAAATCTTATGCAATGTATGGCCAGAGGCTCGTGCTATCTCTCTTAGAAGATACTTCCAATATAAATATTGTGATATAAAAAGGAGCTCAGCTTTGCAGAACAAAGGTAGAAAGGCAGAAAGGCTCAAACAGCAACAGTAGGAAAGGTAGAAATGTCCCTAATTCTTTAAAACAATCCGTCCCTTAACAGAGAAAATAGATTTGAAATTTTACCAATGGGAATTTAAAAGAGGATGCCACTTCTTTGTATTTTTGAAACAGTTTAGCAGTTTCCTTTGATTGTGGAGAAAATCTGAAAGAGGACAAAAATATCAATTACCACTATTTCCTTTTTTTTTTTTTTTAATTACCACTATTTCAACAGCCTCTGAACAGAGAAGCCATGTTTAAGTCAGAATAGTGACACTGAATGCCATCTTTGCATTCTGTGTGCTCAGGCACAAACAATATAGCACCAGGTGCTGCCCATTCATTGGCTTCTTGTGTGGTCCTGAATTATTTACCAGGCTCATTACAATGAAATCCCAAGAAAACTAAAAGCCACTACTCCCCATCAAGACATTTAAATTATTGTGCAGTCTGGTCAGATTATTGAGCGCAAACTTAAGACATAAATATAAAACCATGACTATGTACATACTAATTTAGTTGAAATTTTAATTGCATATAAAACAACTTTATTTTTAGTTAGGCATCCTCTACTGTGCCTTCTAGGATAGAGGCAATATCACAAACTGTAAGGGAAGACTATACCACATGATAGACTGAAAGACAATGTTTTTTCCTGTATTTCCCTTTTACTCACAGTGGTACATAAATACACTTAAATTTGAACCATTATTAAGTCATGTTTCTGTGTCTTTACATAGCTGTATGTGTGTGTCTGTGTCTGTGTACATACATGAAAATAAATGTATACATGTACATTTATACACACACACACACACAACCTCATTTAGTTCTCACTACAACTGCTGTGTGACATAAACAGTACCTTATTTATTTTCAAATCAGGGCACTGAGAGGCAGAGAACTGGAGAACATTGCCCCAAATTTGTAAAGGCAGGACAAGAAACTAAACGCTGACATTCTAAAGTCAAAGTCCTCCCACTACACACCCTACATAGGACAGACGTGCTGGACTAATCCCTTCCAAAGAGATGCTGAATGGCTTGTTAAGTTTCTCCAGGTTTGCTTCCCAGAGCTGCACTTGAGATTCTCACAAGTGGGGCACACGATAGTGCATCTATATAGCAGTTCTCAACCTGGAGTAATTTTGTACCCCAAGGGTATGTGGTAACATGTATAGACATTTCTGGTTATCACAACTAGGAGGAGGGTGCTAGTGACAGCTCTTAGGCTCAGGTCAGGGATGCTGCTAAACATCCTACAATGCACAGGAACAGGGAAAACAACAAAGAATAATATCTGGCCCCAAATGTCAACAGTGCCAAGGTTAGAGAACCTTAGTCCACACTGTGGATCTCAGAAGGACTGACAATCTAAAGCTCAAATCAGCTATGGTAGACTTATGATCTGGTCATCCAGCTGAGCCATAAAGTCTTGGGGGGGAGCAACTCTGATTTGGGATGAATTTCTGAGTACATTTCAAAAGGTCCCCTTTGACAGACGGAACTCAATGGCATGGAACTTGAGTGCTGGGTCCCCATTCAGTTCATGGATATCGAGCGTGGGAATTTTATACACCACAATACTGAGCTGGTACTCAGATATTCAACTCGAAAGTTAGAACGTATTTACAGAGATTCACACTTGAGGAGCTTGTAGGATGGTAAACGGCTCAGTCATTGGGAGGAAGAAGCTGAAGGACTATAAAGTGTTGAGTGACTGGGAAAGTGAGTGGGGAGTAGTGTCAGATGAGGCATCTGACCACAAACTAGAGAGAGAATACAAAGCATTAAGAGAAAGGTCTATCATGCTTCTCCTAGAGCAACCAAATACCTACCACCCTACTGCCCTCAAAGTTCCTAGGGGTTAAATGTCTGGGCCACAGACAGTAGCAGAGCCAAGGCCATGCATGGTAGGACTTGCAATCTATTTGACATCGATCTCAGAATTTTGCTCAGTTATTAAAATAAGAAAAACAGACATTGCATCAGCTGCAGTGTTTCAAAGGGCAAGATGACTTTTAATAGGCTCTTGACTCTCAAGAGTCCCATATTTCCCCACAATCTCTCTTATTCTTCTATATGTTATCCCTGGCCATTGTAAAACTAGACATAAAACTACTATTTTTTAAAAAGTTGTTCTGCAGTTGGTAGAACTTCTGCTTCTGTACATGAAGAATTAACATCCTACCATAAACAACTAAAAAACAGGAAAAATAATATGAAACAACTTATTTCAGATACTGGACAATGGATGTCATAAGACTGTTATTCCTGAAAAATGGAAAACAAAAATGCAGTGAACTCTATAATTGACCTTAGTTTACTGCCTAGAGTCACTTTCCAGGCCACAGTAGAGGGAAGGAAACCAAACAGATCCTAGAAGTGTTGGTGAGGTGAGGAGAATAGACTGGAGTTTGGAGATGCTGAAGCAGCTAGAATTTGTGGAGCAGAGTAATCAAGAAGAAGGAGTGTGGTATGTTGAATTATGCAACCCGGAAAAAAAAACATGTGCTTAATAATCCATTTCAATGGGTCTGAACCCATTGAAAATAGCACCTTTTGAAGAAATTATTTTTAGTTAAGGTGTGGCCCAATTGAATAAGGGTAAGCCTGAATCTTATTACTGGAGGCTTTATGAAGAAAAAGCAAAGCGAGGGAGATAAAGCTGGAAGCCTACAGAACCTGGAGGAGAAAGAGAGGACACCACCAGGTGCATTGCCATGTGATAAAAAAGTCATGCACCCAAGCATTGCAGGCATCCAGCCACAAAACAAAACAGTCTTCAGGGAGAAAGCATCTCCTTGCTGATTCCTCAACTTTGGACTTCTCCTGGCACCAAACTGTGAGTCAATAAATTCCCATTGTTTAAGCCAACCTATTTCACAGCATTTGGGATCATGGCTGGGAACCTAAGGCAGGGAGAAGACAGAGAATGTTTTGGAAATTGGCAGGGTGGTCCCTTGGTCTTATTGTTGAGTTCTAATTTGGGCACGCAAGAGAGGAAACTACGTGAGGTGAAAGAAATAGCCATTGGAAGGTAGTACCTGAACAATTCCCAGAGCTCACACAGAGCTGGAAATACTTTGTATTCCCACGAGCTAGGGTAGAGAGAACTCAAAATACATAGGACATTGAGTAGGGTCCTCAGAATATCCATGTCTTAGTGGAACCAGATTAACCTTGGACTAGAAGCTACTATGGACTTGTCCTATTATGGCTTAAAAGCAAGCCTCAAAAGGACAAAACTGATTCACAAATAACTGTACGTCAGACACAATCCAATGTTCTTTAAAAGGCATACAACAAAATCCAGCACTCAACAACATAAAATTTAAAATGTCCAACATCCAATCAAATATTACCAGGCATGCAATGAAGCAGAAAAATATAACCTCCACTATAAATTTAAAAAAAACAATAAAATCAAATATATAAATAACAGAAATGATATAACAATCAGGCAAGAACTTAAAGCAACTATTATAATACGCTCAAGAATGGTAAGCAAAACATTAACAAAATGAGAGAAAAGAAAGATATAAAAAGACTCCAATGGAACTTCTAGAGATAAACATGGAGTATCTGAAATGAAAAGTACACTGCAAAAAGAAAAGATTGGTGATTTTAAAGAAACAGAAACAGAAATTATCCAAAATGAAGCACAAAAAGATGAATGATAAAAATGAACATAGCCTCAGTGACCTAAAGAACAACAGCAAATGGTATAACACACATGTGACTGGAGTCCAGAAAAAGCGGGGAGGAAAGAAAAATTATTTGAAGAAATAATGACGGAAATTTTTTTCACATTACTGGAAATGTATAAACTTACAGATCCAAGAAGTTCAACCAACTCCAAGCAAAATAAACAAAGAAACAACACACAAAATCATAATACCAAGGCACATCAAAATGAAATTGCTGAAAACCAGCAATGAAGATAAAATCTTGAGAGCAGCAAGATAAGATCTTAAGATAAAAACAGAGGAACAAAGGTAGGACATCAGATTTCTCATAAAAATTATGCAAGTGAGGAAAACAGAATGACATCTTCAAAGCGCTGAAAGGAAAAATAAAGGCCAACCCAGAAAAGACACCCAGTCAAAATATTTTTCAAAAATGAAGGTAAAAAAGAGGAAATAGAAATGGCTAAAAAGCACATGAAAAGATATTCATCTTCATTAGCTATTAGGGAAACGCAGATCAAAACCACACCTATAAGAATGGCTGCCACTAAACAAATAGGAAGCTACAATTGTTAGAGAGAATGTGGAGAAAAAGGAACACTTATTAACTGCTGGTGGGAGTGTAAAATGGTATAGCCACTGCGGAAGACAGTTTGGCCGTTCTCCAGAAAACTAAATACTGAGCTGCCATGTGGCCTGGCAATTCTGCTACTCGATATTTACCCTGAAGACCTGAAAACAGGGACATTGTGCCGGTCTGAATCTGTGGTGGACCCCAGAAAAGCCATGTTCTTTAATCCTCATTCAATATTGCTGGGTGGGAGTGTTTTGATGTTCCCATGAATATGTGACCCACCCAGTTGTGGGTGGTAACTTTTGATTAGATGATTTCCATGGAGGTGTGTCTCCACCCACTGAAGGTGGAGTTGCTTACTGGAATCCTTTAAAAGAGGAAACATCTTGGAGACAGTCCCTTTTGGTAGGGCCACGAGAAAGCCAGCAGACGCCGCCACGTTCACCATGTGCCCTTCCAGCTGAGAGAGAAACGTTGAACGTCATCGGCCTTCTTGAACCATCTTTCCTCAGATGCCTTAAATTGGACATTTCTATAGACTTGTTTTAATTGGGACATTTTCTCGGCCTTAGAACAGTAAACTAGCAACTTATTAAATTTCCCTTTTTAAAAGTCACTCTGTTTCTGGTATATTGCATTCCGGCAGCTAGCAAACAAGAACAGACATGAACAGACATTTGCACACCAACGTTCAGAGTGGCATTGTTCACAATCGCCAAAAGATGCAAACAATATAAATGCCCGTCAACAGATGACTGGATAAACAAAATGTGGCATATACATATAATGGAATATTATGCAGCAGTAAGAAGAAATGAGGTCCTGAAGCATGCAACATGGATGAATCTTGAGGAAATAATGTTGAGTGAAATAAGTCAGACACAAAAGGATAGCTATGACATAATTTCACTAACATGAACTAACTAGAATACATAAACTCAGAGTCTTAAAATGTAGAACATAGGATACCTAAAAATAGACAGAAGTTAGAGAAGGAGAAGTGGTAACCTAATATGTTCAGAATGCATAACGAAGTTGAACTTAAATGTTTGGAAATAGATATGGGGTGAGGGTAGCTCTTTAGTGGAAATAAAAGGAATAGTGCTGTCCTGCAGGCGATTTGGATTGAAAGGGGTTGTTTAGAGTTATATACGTCACCAATTAACACTACAAATTTAAATAAGTACGTGCATGAACTGGCACAAATGTACAACACTGATACAAAGAGTTAATAATAGAGTGGTATGTGGGCGGAAATACCTATTGCAAACTATGGCCTACAATTAGCAGTAATACCTTAAAGTTCTTTCATCAACAGTAACTGGTGTACCATACCAATAGTAGAGGTCAACAAGAGGGGAGAGATAAGGGATAAGGGGTGTTTCAGGTTTTCTTTTTTTGTGTCTATCTGATAATTTTCTTTTTGGAGTAATGAAAATAGTCTAAAAGTGAGTATGATGATTGCATAACTAAGTGATGAAACTATGAGATATTGATTGTATAATTTGGATAGAATATATGTGTGCTCATTTGAAAGGAAGTATGCCCCCTAGAAAAGTCATGTTTTAATCAAAATCCCATTTCATAAAGGTAGAATAATCCCTATTCAATACTCTATGTTTGAAACTGTAATCAGATCATCTCCCTGGATGATGTGATTTAGTCAAGAGTGGTTGTTAAGCTGGATTAGGTGATGACATGTCTCTACCCATTTGGGTAGGTCTTGAGAAGTTTCTGGAGTCCTATAAAAAGAGGAAACACTTTGGACAAAGGGAGATTCAGAGAGAGCAGAGCAGAACGACATAGCCACAAGAAGCAGAGTTCACCAGCCAGGGACCTTTGGAGATGAAGAAGGAAAACGCCTCCCGGGGAGCTTCATGAAACCAGAAGCCAGGAGAGAAAGCTAGCAGATGACGCCGTGCTCACCATGTGCCCTGCCAGCTGAGAGAGAAGCCCTGACTGTGTTCACCATGTGCCTTCTCATTTGAGAGAGAAACCCTGAACTTCATCGGCCTTCTTGAACCAAGGTATCTCTCCTGGATGCCGTAGATTGGACATTTCTATAGACTGCTTTAATTGGGACATTTTCTCAGCCTTAGAACTGTACACTAGCAATTTATTAAATTCCCCTTTTTAAAAAGCCATTCTGTTTCTGGTATATTGCATTTCTGGCAGCTAGCAAACTAGAACAATATGATAAATGAATATATCTAAAAAAATCTGAAAAAAATGAACGTGAAATTTTTTTCAGAAAAAAATTTCAGTGATCTGCACTACAAGAAATGTTAAAGGAAGTCCTACAGAAAGAAGTAAAATGATATCAGATGAAAAGGATCTCTATGAAGGAAAGAAGGGAGCTAAAATGGTAAATACTGGGTAAATATATAAAAGGTTGCTTTTGTTATTTTTTAAGTTACACTCATTAGCATTTACCTATGGAAAAAATACATCTATACTGAATTCTTCTTTACACCTTTATCACCTACATCCTTTCATCTTTCAAACAGAACTACCTTGGTTCATATTTTAATTGCCAGTTACACTGGTGCCTGCAACGTTAATAGTCATACTGGATCATGAAAGGGTTCCAGGGCCAGGGACTGAGGGGATGAATGTATAAGGGAATAATGCATGTATACTGATTCAGAACTCCATGGTTACACATTCCCTTTCCTTCCAACCTCTGCACTGCTGATTTCAATTCACTAAAAAATTTTTCAGCACAACAATGTGACAGGCACTGTTCTAGGCACCTAGCATAAAGATCCCTACCTTTACAGAATTTGCATTCCATGGCGGGGGTGGTGGCGGTAGCATGTCAAACAATAATCAGTGGACAAATGCATGAATAAATTAAACAGTATGTTAGAAGGTGATAAGGGTAATAGGAGAAAGGTAGCTCCGGTAAACAGCATTTGGGAATGCTAGGAGGAGTGTGAAGCTATTTTAAATGAACTTGTCAGGTTTAATCTCATAAATCTAACAAACTAAAGAATGATTCTATGATGAGAATTATTACAGTTTTCCACATTCATCTCTTTCCTGCTATTACAGGGAACAAGAGTGGCACTGATGATGGAAGAATGACTGTATCCAGTGTCAACTGATAATTATCAACTAAGCAAACTAAAATTTAGGCAGATTTGATTTTCTCTTTTCTTCATCTATTTGTCATATTTCTGATAATCTTCATAGAATATTTACAGCTTTCTGTTTAGATCCAACTCCACCTTCTACCAAAACTTCCCATTCACATTGTCACTTGAAGTTTCCTTTTTTGAGCTAATCCAATCTGATTTTCATATTTCAGTAATTCCTGAGAGTTTTCCTTTGTTGTTTTGGTATGAATTGCTTTTCACACGTTATGTGAAATCAAGGTCCAACTTCATTCTTTTACATGTGGCTATTCAGTTTTCCATCACCATGTATTGAAGAGACCATTCTTCCCTCATTTAACGTATTTGGAGCCCTTGTAGAAAATCAGTTGGCCATAGATGGGCAGGTTCATTTCTGGACCTTCAGCTATATTCAGTTGGTCTAAATGTGTACGTTATGCTAGTGCCACATTGATTACTGTGGCTTTGTAGTAAGTTTTGAAATTGGGATATGTGAGGCCACCAACTCTTTTTCTTTCTCAAGATTGTCTTGGCTATTCGGGACCCCTTCCAATTCCATATGAATGTGAGGATCAGTTTTTCCATCTCTGCCAAAAAAGGTTTTTGGAATTTTTTATAGGGATTGCACTGAATCCTTAGATCACGTTGGGTAGTGTTCTAGTTTGCTAGCTGCTCGAATGCAATAAACCAGAAACAGAATGGCTTTTAACAAGGGGAATTTAATGAATTACTAGTTTACAGTTCTAAGGCCGAGAAAATGTCCCAATTAAAACAAGTCTATAGAATGTCCAATCCAAGGCATCCGGGGAAAGATACCTTGGTTCAGGAAGGCCAACGACGCTCAACGTTTCTCTCTCAGCTGGAAGGGCACACGGCGAACATGGCAGAGTCCGCTGGCTTTCACGTGGCTCCACCAAAAAAGGGACTCTCTCCAAATGTTTCCTCTTTTAAAGGATTCAAGCAAGCAACCCCACCTTCAGTGGTGGAGACACAGCTCCATGGAAATCATCTAATCAAAAGTTACCACCCACGATTGGGTGGGTCACATCTTCATGGAAACAATCAAAATGCTCCCACCCAGCAATATTGAATGAGGATCAAAGGGCATGGCTTTTCTGGGGTCCACCACAGACTCAGACCAGGACAGGTAGTAATGACATCTTAAAATATAAAGTGTTCCAATACATGAACATGGGATACTTTTCCATTTAATTAGATCTTCTCTCATTTCTTTCAGCAGTGTTTTGTAGTTTTAGTGTGCAACATTCTTGGTTAAATTTATTCCGAGATATCGTACTCTTTTAGATGCTCCTGTAAACGAAATTGTTTTCTTAATTTCCATTTTGAATTTTTCATTAATGGTGTACAGAAACACAATCATGTGATTTTGCTGAATTTGTTTATTAGCTCTGACAGATTTCTTGTAGATACTCTGGAATTTCCTATATAAGGGATTGTCATCTGAGAATAGAGACTGTTAAATTTATTTCCTTCCAATTTGGATGCTTTCTTTTCTTTTTTTCTTTCTGTTTGCTTAACTGCTCTGGTTAGAACTCCCAGTACAAAAGTGAATAGCAGGGGGGTACAAGGGTCATTCAGTGGTAGAATTCTCACCTGCCATGTGGGAGACCCAGGTTCAATTCCCGGTCCATGCACTTCCCAAAAAACAAACAAACAAGCCAAATAAACAAACACAAATTCAACAAACGGTGCTGCAATAATGGGATATGCACATAGAAAAATGACAAAATGTGACCCCAGGGCGGGCCACGGTGGTTCAGCAGGCAAGAATGCTCGCCTGCCATGCCAGGGGACCTGGGTTCAATTCCCGGTGCCCGCCCATGTAAAAAAAAAAAAAAAAAATGTGACCCTCACCATACAGCATACAAAAAAAAAGAATAGCAGTGGAAAAAATCTGGCATTCTTATCTCTAATCTTAGGGGGAAGCTTTCAGTCTTTCACCATTGAGTATGATCTTAGCTTCTCTAGTATGACGTTGAGGAAGTCCCTTCTATTCTTATTTTTCTGACTGTTTTAATCATGAAAGGGTGTTGAATTTTGTCAAATGTTGAATTTTCTGTATCAGTTGAGAGAATCATGTAGGTTTTTACACCTTCATGCTATCAATGTGTTGTAGTACATTGATAGATTCACTTATGTTGAACCATACTTTCATTCCTCGGATAAATCCCTCTTGGTCACAGTGTATGATCCCTTTAATATGCTGTTAGATTTATTGGCTGGTATTTTTTGTTGAGTATATTTGCACCTAGATTCATAAAGGATATAGGTCTATAATTTTCTTGTGATGTCTTTATCTGGCTGTGGTATTAGAGTAATTCTAATAACCCATTGGTTATTTAAGAATGACTTCTTTAATTTCCAGATATCTTTTAATTTTCCAGTTTCCTTCTGTTGTTGATTTCTAGCTCTATTCCACTGTGGTCAGAGAAGATACTTTGTATGATTTCAGTCATTTTAAATTTACTGAGATTTGTTCTGTGACCTAACATATGGCCTGCCCTGGAGCAGGATCCTCATGCATTTGAGAAGAATGTGTAGCCTGCTCTTGTTGGTCCTGGTACATTTTTATTCATTAATTTTATCATTTTTATGTCTTTTTTGGCCACTGGGAAGACTGGAATCAAACATGTGGCTCAATTCCTGTAACTGGGCATTCATAGGTATCTCTGGCTCATATTATTATGTTATCATTATTTTACTTTTGTCCTGATTTCCTTACCTATTTCCCTTTCTCCTACTACATGTTTAATATAAAAGGCAGGGGGAGGGACAAGTGAAGTAATAGGGATGTTTTTACTCAATGTGAGTGAACAGATATGTTATTTGAAGTACTTCAGCCTAAGGTTACCCACTAAGGGAGATAAGATGGACCTATAAGCATATTCATGAAAAAAAATATATATATCCAAACCAACAATGATCATACAGGACTAGATGTTCAGTAAGTTTCCTTTTGGCATTAATATTGTCTAAATTATGACTTCTACGTGAGCTATGTTAATGTAGACAGCAAGAGACATGGATAATTATAAACAGCATGGAACATAAAATGCATTTTTAATTGCCTTTGAATGCACTGTATTTTGTTCTGTTAGCAAATTCACAAACTTTTATCCTAATAGTAAAATCTACTTCTATTCCCTGAGCACATGCTGCTCCTCATGGGGGCAGCAGCCAGAGGCAAGCAGGGTAGAAGGGATTAAACTTCTGCCCCCCAAACACTTGAAACAGCTGCTTAACACAGAAGGTGCCTCACAGCTGTAAATACATTCTAACAGGACATGAGCATGAGATTAGGGTGGGAAAGTGTTGCACATACAGGAACAGATAGTTCAGTCAGGGAAAGTTGGTGAAGCATCTTGGAATGTTGGAGATGGAAGAAACCTCAGCTATAATAAAGACTTATCTCTTCATTTTATAGGTATGGAAACTGCACCCCACAGAGCACAAGAGGCTCAAGATCACATAGTGAATGTAGGAACAGAATCTAGGTCTCCCAAGTTCAAGGCTCTTTCT
>PVIY010033056.1:0-28428 GCA_004026745.1 Myrmecophaga tridactyla | reverse complement strand
TGTATTAATAAAAGAGACAATTCATCAGGAAGACATAACAATCATAAATATCTATGCACTGAGCCAGTGTGCCCCAAAATACACGAAGGAAACACTGTCAGCACTAACAGGAGAAGAAGACATTTCTATAATAATAGTTGGAGACTTCAATACAATACTCTCATCAATGCATAAAATATCTAGGAAAAAGATCAATAAGGAAACAGATCTTGAAAAACACGATAAATGAACTAGATTCAACAGACATATACAGAACACTGTATGCAACAACCTCAGAATGCACATTCTGCTCAAGTGTTCATGGATCATTCTCCAGGATAGGACCTGACATGTTGTGATAAAAAGCAGGTCTCCTTTTTTTACTTACTTACATACTCCATAAGTAAATCCAATGAAGTTGGAAATCAATAACAGGTGGGACCCTGGAAAGTTCACAAATTTATGGAGGCTAAACAACACACTCTTAAATAAACAGTGTGTCAAGGGAAAAAATTACAAGATAAATCAGTAAATATCTCAAGGCACTGAAGGTGAGAACACAACATATCAAAACTTATGGGATGTGGCAAAAGCAGCACAGAAAGCAAAATTTATTGCCCTAAATGCCTGTATTAAAAAAAATAAGAGGGAAAATTTGAGGAATTACCTGTCACCAGGAGGAACTAGAGAAAGAACAGCAAACTAGTCCCATAGCAAACATAAGGAAAGAGATAACAAAGATCAGAGCAGAAAGAAATTAATTTGAGGACATGAAAACAATAGAGAGAATTAATAAAACCACAAGTTGATTCTTTGAGAAAGTCAATAAAATAAACGGATCCTTAGCGAGGCTGTCAAAGAAGCAAAAAGAGAGGATTCAAATAAATAAAATCAGAAATGGGAGAGGGACATAACTACAGACCCCACAGAAATAGAGGAGATAATGAGAGGATATAGGAACAACAATAAACTAACAAACTAGACAATTTGGATGACATTGACAACTTCCTAGATAAGCACAAACGACCAACGCTGACTCAAGAAGAAATAAAAGGCTTCAACAAACCAATCGTAAATAAAAAGATTGAGTCAGTCATCAAAAAGCCCCTTCCCCCCCCCCACAAAAAAAGTCCAGGATCAGATGGCTTCACGTGTGAATTCTACCAAACATTCAACAAGGAATTAGTACCAATCCTGCTCAAATTCTTCAAAAAAATTGAAAAGAAGGGAAAGCCACCTAATTCATTCTATGAAGCCAACATCACCCTAATTCCAAAGCCAGACAAAGATACTACAAGAAAATAAATTTACAAGCCAATCTTTTTAATGAATATATATGCAAAAGTCCTCACCAAAACACTTTCAAATCAAATCCTGCAGCACATTAGAAGAATTATACAGCATGGCCACATGGGTTTTATCCCAGGTATGCAAAACAAATCAGTTAATGTAATACACCACATCAATAAATTAAAGAGGAAAAAACACATTATCATCTCAATTGATGAAGAAAAGGCATTTGACAAAATTCAGCATTCTTTCTTGAAGAAAACACTTCAAAGAATATAAATAGTTGAAAACTCCCTCAACATGATAAAGGTAATATATGAAAAACCTACAGCTAACATCATCCTCAATGGGGAAAGACTAAAAGCTTTCCTCTAAGAACAGGAACAAGACAATGTCCATTGTCCCTATCATTATTCAACTTTGTGCTAGGAGTTCTAGCTAGAGCAATTAGGCAAGGAAAAGAAATAAAAGGCATCCAAATTGGAAAAGAAGAAGTAAAACTTTCACTATTTGCAGATGAGACGATCCTGTCTGTAGAAAATCCTGAAAAATCTAGAGTAAAGCTACTAAAACTAATAAACAAACACAGCAAAGTGGTAGGTAGGATTCAAGATCAACATGCAAAAATCAGTTGTGTTTCTGTGCAACAGCAATGGACAATATGAGGAGGAAGTCAAGTAAAATATTCCATTTACAATAGCACCCAAAAGAATCAAATATTTAAGAAAAAAGTTAACCAAATACATAAAAGAACTATACACAGAAAACTACAAAAAATTGCTAAAAGAAATCAAGGAAGACCTACATAAATGGAAGGGCATACTGTGTTCATGGGATTGGAAGACTATTTATGGTTAAGATGTCAATTTTGCCCAAATAGATTTATAAATTCAATGCAATACCAATTAAAATCCCAACACCTTACTTTACAGAAATAAGAAAACCAGTAATCAAATTAAATAGCTAAAAATATATTGAGAAAGTAAAACGAAGTGAGAGGTCTTGCAGTACCTGATTTTAAGACATGTCACAAAGCTAAAGTAGTCAAAACAACATAATAATGGTGTAAAGGTAGGTGAACTGACCTATGGAATTGAACTGAGTGTTCAGAGGTGGACCCTCACATCTATGGCCAATTGATCTTTGATAAGGCAATCAAGTCAACTCATCTGGGACAGAGCATCCCCTTCAATAAATGGTGCTTGGAGAAATGGATATCTAAATCCAAAAGAAGGAAAGAGGACCCCTATCTCACGCCTTATACAAAAATTAGCTCAAAATGGATTAAATAATGTAGAACAGAATGATCAAAAGTTATGAATGTTTGCATTTGTTTGGTGTTTTTTTGGCATCTAAGAAAAAAATTTAAATTAATAAAAAATGGATTAAATACCTAAATATTAGTGCCAAGAACAAAAAACTTTTCGAAGAAAATGTAGGAAAGTATCTTAAGGATCTTTTGACAGGTGGTGGTTTCCTAGACCTTACACCCAAAGCATGAGCAATGAAAGAGGAACTAGATAATTGGGATCTCTTCAATATTGACATTTTTGTGCTTCAAAGAAATTTGTCAGGAAAGTAAATAGGCAACCCATGCAATGGGAGACAATATTTGGAAACCACATATCAGGGAAGAGTTTAATATCCAGAATATGTAAAGATACCCTACAACTCAACAACAAAAAGACAAAGAACCCAATTTAAAATGGGCAAAACTCATGAACATACACTTTTACAAAATAGTACCAATGGCTCAAAAACATAGGTAAAGATGCTCAGTGCCACTGGCTGTAGGGAAATGCAAATCAAAACCACAATGAAATATCATCTCACACCTACTAGAATGGCTATTAAAAAAAAAACGAAAACAAAAAGCTATTGAGAGGATGTGGAGAAAGTGGCACACGTACTTACTGTTGGTGGGAATGTAAAATGGTGCAACCACTCTGGAAGGCAGTTGGTGCTTCCACAGGAAGTTAAGTATAGAATTACTATATGATCCAGTAATCCCATTTCTAGGTACAGATTCAATGTAAATGAAGGCAAGGACACAAATGGACATTTGCACACAAATGTTTATTGTAACATTATTCTGATTGCCAAGAGATGGAAACAGCCCACATGTCCACCAATGGATAGGTGACTAAACAAACTATAGTATATACACACAATGGAATATTATGCAGCTGTAAGACAGAATAAAATCATGAAGCATGTAACAAGGCGGATGAACCTTAAGGACATTATGCTGTGTGAAATTATCCAGAAACAAAGGAACAAATATTGTATGGTCTCACTAATATGAACTAACATTAATGAGGGAAAGGTGAAAGTTAAAGCTGAGAACAAAGGATATCAGGAGCTAGAAAGAGGGTAGAGATTGGGCATTTGATGCTGAGGGACTACAGAATGTCCAACATGACTGAATGTAAAGATCCAGAAATGGTTATTACAATATTATATGATGGTAGCACATTATTGCAAGCACACTGAATGAAGCTAAGTGTGCATATGGTTGAGGGAGATGGGTTGGGGGGGGCATGTATGACACCAGAAAAAATAATAGAGGATAATGATTGGGGTGGTATAACTTAGCAATGCCTCAACTGAACAATGATGGTGATTAAATGTACAAAAATAAGAACTTTTTCGCATGAGGAGGAACAAATGAATGTCAACATTGCAAGGTGCTGAAAATGGGATGGTATATGGAAAAATGTATAATCAATGCATACTAGAGTCTATAATTAACAATGACATTATAACATGCTTCCATTGAATGTAACAAAGAAGGTAAATTTCAATAAGCAGGTGATACGGGGGGTACAGGATTCTTTACAGAAGAAAAGGAAATGTCTTCATATAGATTGTGGTGGTGATGGTATGGCTATGTGATTATACTAGGAACCATTGACTTTTTACTTAGGTTGGATTGTATGATGTGTGAATACAACTGTTTAAAAATAAACAGAGAGATACAAGTGCTGGAGAAAATGTGGAGAGAGAAATGCAACCATTCACTGTTGGTAGAGAAGTAAAATACTGCAGCTCACCTGGAGGACAGTGTGGTGGTTCCACAGAAGGCTGAGTACAGGATTGCTAAATATTCCAGCAATCCTGTTATTAGGTATATACTTGGAAGAACTGAAAGCAGGGACATGAATGGACATTTAGACACTGGTGTTTTGGGTAGCAGTGTTCGTGATTTGTAATGGATGGAACTGGCTTGAAGGTACATCTGCTGAAGAATATGAGGGGAAACTTAGGTGTATATATACAATAAACTATGAGTGGCTGCATGAAGGGATGAAGTCATGAGGCATGCAAATAGGTGCATGAAACTTGAGGACAGTATGTTGAATGAAATAAGCCAGAAACAAAAAGAGAAATGTTGCTACAACTATAATGTGCAAACTCTGAGAATTGAATTTGAGAGCATAGGCCTATTGTAAAAGGTCCTAGACTGTAGGCTCTTATAGCAGTCACATCTATTCCAGAGTTGTAGCTGTTATTTCTAAATTTTGAGATGCTGAGTTCTTCATGTATAACCTGGCCATTCCCTAGAATTTGGGGTATTTGTGTGACACCTCAGACTCAGTGCTAGAGTTCTGCAACCATAAAAGTCACCATTACCCCACACAGCAACTGTTAAAAACACTGAAAAAGTGATCAGGCTTCAATTAGAGATATGAATGAAGCTGATCTGAGGAGGACTAAGGTAAATCAGACTAAAAGATAAAGGATGATATTGACTGTATTTTAAAATTTCAACTTCTTACGTGAGAATAAAGGAAGAGATGTTTATTTGAGGCAAAATTTATACTTTTGGTAGCACACTATCTAATATAACTTGCATGGTTATATTATTCAAACACCATAATTTCATGGAACCTTGAATACAGAGTAAGAGCTTGTTGGTTTGTACAGGTTGTTTGGATGCCCCAGTATATCACAGAGTAATTTGGGCAGAAGATTAAAAAGAATTTGTAAAATCTTTAGGGACTGGAGGAAAAAGGTGGAAATAATAACCTTCCCCACCAGGGAGGAGATTATATTCTCAAAAGCATTGGGGACTGCCTATTTCATAGGCCAGGCCCTTGATCTTGGGGCTTGCACTTATGAAACTTATTCCTGCAAAGGAGAAGCTAAGCCTATTTATAATTATGCCTTAAAGTCACCCCCAGTAAACCTCTTTTGTTGCTCAGATGTGATCTCTCTCTCTAAGCCAACTCTGCTGGTGAACTCACTGCCCTCCCCCTCTATGTGCAACATGATGCCCAGGTGTATAAATCTCCCCGGCAATGTGGTACATCACTCCTGGGGATGAGCCTGGACCTGGTATCATGGGATTGAGAAACTCTTATTGATCAAAAAGAGGAAGAGAAATAAAGCAAAATAACATTTCAGTGGCTGAGAGATTTCAAATAGAGTCAAGAATTCATTCTGGAGGTTATTCTTATTCAGTATCTAGATATCCCTTCTCAGTTTTTGCTTTATTGGAGTAGCCAGAGGGAAATATCTGAAGCTGTTGAGCTACAATCCAGTAGCCTTGATTCTTCAAGATGATTGTATAACTATAGAGCGTTTAAGGTTTGAATGTGTGATTGTGAAAACCTCATGACTGACACTCCATTTATCCAAAGTATAGACAGACGAGTTTAAAATATATATACCAAAAAAATAAATAAATAATAGGGGGAAAGGGTATGGGATGTTTTGGGAATTCTTTTTCTCTTTTGTTTTTACTTTTACTTATATTTTTATGTTTTAATTTTGGAGTAATGAAAGTATTCAAAAATCTATTGTGATTTAATAGGTGAAGTCTTCAATCTTGGGGTCACCACTATGAAACTTATTTCTGCAAAGGAGAAGCTAAACCTACTTACAATTATGCCTAACAGTCACCCCCAGAGAACCTCTTTTGTTGCTCAGATGTGGCCACTTTCTCTGAGCCAACTCGGCAGGTGAAATCACTGCCCTCCTCCCTGCATGGGATGTGATTTCCAGGGATGTAAATCTCCCTGAAAACATTGGACATGATTCCTGGAGATGAACCAGGACATGGCACCATGGGATTGAGAAAGCCTCCTTGACCAAAAGGGGGAAGAGAGAAATGTGAAAAAAATAAGTTTCAGTGGCTAAGAGATTTCAAACAGAGTTGAGAGATTCCAGAGTTTATTCTTCTGCATTGTATAGCTATCACTTTTTAGTTTGTGGTGTATTGGAGTGGCTAGAGGGAAGTACCTGAAACTGTTGAACTGCATTCCAGTAGCTTTGATTCTTGAAGATGATTGTATAACTGTATAACTTTTACAATGTGACCATGTGATTGTGAAAATCTTGTGGCTGATTCTTCCTTTACCCAGGGGTAAAAAAAAAATGGGTAGGTTGCACTACTAGTGGTTAATGAGAGGGAGAGGTAAGGGGTTATGAGATGTATGTTTTTTTTCTTTTTTATTATTATTTATCTGGAGTGATGCAAATGTTCTAAATGTGATCATAGTGATATATACAACTCTTTGATGATAGTGTGAGCATTGGTTTTATACTCTGGATGGACTATATGGTGTGTGAAGCTATCACAATAAAAATATCTTTAAAAAATCAATTGTGTACATCCTCCCTACTGCTGGGCACCCACACATTTGTGTACAGACTTCTTGACCTCAAAGAATCAATGCACTGCTGAGGTCCACCCCATACCCCATAACCTGCTCCACATCCATCCCACAACTACAAAGCTTTAGACTACTGAAGGAAATCAACTTCCAAAGTAAACATATCAAGATATTCACATGCCACGAAGACAAAAGAAGATCATTAATCATATCGTGATAAATACAGATATAAACTAGCCTAATGAACAAATTAAAACACTGGAGGAGACACAGCTTTGGTACAATTAATCAAAGATGCTCATGTAGCTCTACTAAATAAAATAAATGGGGTGGCTAATGACATCAAGGAGATCAGGAAGACACTAGAAGAGCATAAAGAAGAATTTAAAAGAATAAGTAGAAAAATAGCAGATATCAGAGAGATTAAAGATGCTGAAGAAAAAATAAAAAGCATACTACAGACAGACGACAGCAGATTTGAAGAGGCAGAAGAAAGAATAAGTGAGCTAGAGGACAGCACAATTGACTTTGAACACTCAAAACAGCAAATGGTAAAAAAGATGGAAAAAATTAAATTGGATCTCAAGGAAATGATGGACAAAACGAAACACACAAATATAAGAATCACTGGTGTCCCTGAAGGAGAAAAGAAGAGGAAAGGGCTAGGAAGATCAGTTGAGAATATAATCGGGGGAAACCTTCCAACCCTTATGAAGGACATTAATATGCAAATCAAAGAAGCCCAAAGAACTCCAAATAGAATAAATCCAAACAGGTCTTCCCCTAGATGTATACTAATCAGTCTCTTGAATGTGGAAGAGAAGCAGAAAATCCTGAAAGTGGCTAGAGAGAAAAATCTACTACGTACAAAGGAAATCACATAAGATTGAATTCAAACTACTCAACTGGCACTATGGAGGTGACTAGGCAATGGTATGATATAGTCAAGATCCTGAAAGAGAAAGACTTCCAGCCAAGAATTCTGGACCCAGTCAAATTGTCCTTCAAAACTGAGGGAGAGATTAAAATTTTCACAGACAAACAAAAGCTGAGAGAATATGTCAACAAGACACCAGCCCTATAAGAAATACTAAAAGAAGTTCTGGCAGTTGAAGAAAAAAAAAAGACAAAAGAGGGAGGTCTGATAGGAAGCAAAGAATTGAAGAGTACCAGTAAGGTTAACTCAAAGGATAAAAAGAGAAAGAATATATAGAGCTGGACAAATAAAATCTCCTCTATAGATAGAACAACCAGACACAGGATCAACAAGGAAATAGAGAAGGTAAACAACTTGATAAATGAATTAGACCTAACAGTTATATATAAGTCATTGCATCCCAAAACACCAGGATATACATTCTTCTCGAGTGATCATGGAACATTCTCCAAGATAGATCATAAGCTGGGTCATAAAACAGGTCTTTATAAATTTAAAAACATTGAAATTATTCAAAGGATTTTGATCACAATGGAATGAAGCTGGATATCAATAACCACCAAAGAATGAGAACTTTCACAAATATATGGAGATTAAATAATGCACTGTTAAACAAGCTGTGGGTCAAAGAAGAAATTGCTGAAGAAATCAGTAACTACCTTGAGTTGAATGAATATCAGAATATATTAGAACTTATGGGATGTGGCACAGACTGTATTGAGGGGGAAATTTATTGCCCTAAATGCTTATATTAAAAAAAAAAAGAGAGAGAGAGAGAGACTTCCAGTAAGATGGCTGACTGGAGTAGCTCAAGATTAGTTCTGGTCCATGGAAAAAGTTAGTTCTCTTCAACATTTGACAGAGTGATTAGTATGTGCCTTTGGGAAGGCCTATTTGGATTTATTCTGTTTGGAATTCTTTGGGCTTCTTTGACTTGTACATTTATGTCCTTTATGAGGGTTGGGAAGTTTTCCCCCATTACCTCCTCAACTACTCTTCCTAGCCCTTTACTCCTTTCTTCTTCTGGGATACCAATGATCATTATATCTGTGCACTCTGTTTTGTCTATCATTTCCCTGAGTTCCCATCCAATTTTTTCCATCTTTTTTGCCATTTGCTGCTTTGAGTCTTTGACATCAATCATCCTGTCCTCTATATCACTTATTCTTTGTTCTATCTCTTCAAATGTGGTGTTGTGTCTCTACTATGTTTTGTATTTGGTCAACCAAGTCTTTAACCCCTGTGATTTGCACTATTTTTCTATTTATTCTTTCAAATTCCTGTTTGTGCTCCTCTACTAGCTTCTTGATCTCCTTTATGTCATTTGCTATCCTACTTATTTTATTAAGTAGAGTAGTATGACCACCTTTGATTAGTTGTTTCAATATCTGTGTTTCCTTTTGTGTTTCAATTTGGTCATTAGGAAGGGCTGTATCTGTCTGCATTGTGATACACTTTGTGATCTTCTGCTGTCTTTGTGGCATGTAAATATATCTTGATTAGTTAGTTGATTAATTTACTTTGGGAGTTGATTTCTTTCAGTAGTCCAAGTCCTTGTATTTGCGTGATGGTTGTACAGCAGGGAGCAGGGCATGGGGTGGAGCAGTCAGTACAGTGATTTGTTTCAGGGCAGATGTGGGTGCAGGTTGGGGATGTTATGCTGACGCTTGTGAAAATGCCCAGCAGCTAGGGAGGATGTAGCTGTGTGGGTGCACCGGTCTGGAGTACATAACCATGGTGTGTGCTGGTCTAAGGCATGGGCCCCTTTGTGAGTACGCGTAGAGCTGTGACAGCAGGTCAGCGTTACACCTTTGTGGATTGGGGGCAGATGTGACCCAGCTGCACAGGTCGGCACTTTCTCAGAGCTGGGAAGTGAGGCTGAGGGCTGTGCACATGTGCGGTTCTAGGACTGCTGTAACGTGCAGTTCCCAGGGCTGAATGAGTGCATGCGTGGGTCTGGGAGTTCCACAAACAGATGCATTGAACTCAGGGAGGGTGGGGCGAGGCTGTACAACACTGTGGTCAGGGGACAGGTGTAGCCTAGGTATGAAGGATGGTACCTGCAACCTTTATGTGCTGGCACCAGCCTGCAGGGAACAGGGAGGGGGAGGTAGTCCTCAGGAGGGGTGCAGGAGAGGTGGGATGGGCTGCACTTGGGATGGGGGTCTGGGACAGGTATGTGCACTGGGGGCTGGTGTAGCAGGGGTGCCTGGACCATGGGGAATAGGAGCGGGTGTTGGGGTTCAGGTGCATGGGGTGTGGGGTGCATTGCTGGTCACTGGGTTGTGCTGGTGAGGGTAGCACACCCAAGGTACACAGCCTGGCTTACTTCCTAGTCCCGTGCTCCCATCTGTGCACTCCCACAGGCTCTGTGCTTCCATGCCAAGCTCCAGCTTTCTGCCTCTCAGCTCCTCAGCCTCTGCAACCAGGGCTGCCACATGTGGTGCAGAAGGCTCTCCCAGGTCAGCCACACTCCTGAAAAATCACATGATCATTTCGATTGAAGCTGAAAAGAATTCAACAAAATTCAGCATCCTTTTCTGATAAAAACACTCCAAAAGATAGGAATCAAAGGTAACTACCACAACGATACCCAGCATCATACCCAGTGGACAGAGACTGAAAGCTTCCCCCTAAAAGCAGGTACAAGACAAGAATGCCCACTGTCACCACCATTACTCAACATTGTGCTAAAGTTCTAGCTAGAGCAAACAGGCAGGACAAAGAAATAAAAGATATCCACATTGGAAAGGAAGAAGTAAAACTCTCATTATTTGCAAATGATATGATACTATACTGGGAAAATTCTGAGAAATCTACAGCAAAGTTCCTAGAGCTAATAAACAAATTCAGCAAGGTGGTGGGACATAAAATTAATGTGCAAAAATCAGTAACACTTCTATACACAAGCAATGATGTAGCTGAGGAGTCAGTTAAGGTAAAAATTCCATTCAAAATAGCAACTAAAAGAATCAAATACTTAGAAATGAACTTACCTAAGGACATAAAGGAGTTGTACACAGAAAACTACATAACATTGCTAAAAGAAATCAAATATCTAAATAAGTAGAAAGAATTCACTGCTCATGGATAGGAAGGCTAAATATAGTTAAGATGTCAATTCTCCCCAAATTGATCTACAGATTCAATGCAGTACCAATCAAAATTCCAACAACCTACTTTGAAGATTTGGAAAAGCTAACTACCAAATTCATCTGGAAGGGAAAGAGACCCTGAATAGCTAAAAGCATCAGTGGTCAAAACAGCATGGAACTGGCACAAAGACAGAAGTACTGACCAATGGAATGAAATCGACACTGCAGAAATAAACCAACAAATCTAGGTTCAACTGATTTTTGACAAGGCCCCCAAAACCTCTGAACTGGGACAATCAATAATTGGGCATGGAAGAACTGGATATCAATAGCCAAGAGAATGAAAGAGGACCAACCCCTATCGTACACCCTACACAAAAATTAACTCAAAGTGGATCAAACACCTAAATATAAGAACTAGCACCATAAAGCTTCTAGAAGAAAATGTAGGGAAACATCTTCAAAACCTAGTAATAGAAGGTAGCTTCCTGAACTTTACACCCAAAGCATGAGGAACAAAAGAAAAATTAGATAAATGGAAACTCCTCAAAATAAATGCTTCTGCACCTCAAAAGACTTTGTCAAGAAGGTGAAGAGGCAGCCAATTCAAAGGGAGAAACTATTTGAAAATCACATATCAGACAAAGGTTTGATTTCCTGCATATATGAAAAAAATCATAAAACTCAACAACAAGAGAACAAACAACCCAATTATAAAATGGGCTAAACATATGAATAGGCATTTTTCTGAAGAGCCAATATAGATGGCTCAAAGCACATGATGACATGCTCATCTTCACTGGCTATAAGGAAAATGCAGATCAAGACTACAATGAGCTACCACCTCACATCTATAAGAATGGTTGCTATTAAACAAAAAGGAAACTATAAATGTTGGAGAGGATGTGGTGAAATTGGGACATTTATGCACTGCTGGTGGGAATGAATAATGGTGCAGCCACTATGAAAGACTGTTTGGTGGTTCCTTAGGAAACTAAATATCGAATTGCCCTAGGACCCAGCAATAGCACTACTTAGTATATACCCAGAAGAGCTGAAAGCACGACACAAACAGACATTTGCATACCGATGTTCATAGCAGGATTATTCACAATTGCCAAAAGATGGAAACAAACCAAATGCCCATAAACAGCGAGTGGATTAACAAAATGTGGTATATACACACAATGGAATTTTACGCAGCAATAAGACGAAATGATGTCCTGAAGTGCATGACAAGATGGATGAGCCTTGAGGACATAACGCTGAGCAAAATTAGCCAGACACAAAAGGATAGATACTGTAAGATTCCACTCTTATGACCAAGGTATAATAAATGTATAATCAGAGGCTTATAATACAGAATACAGGGGACTTTGAGATTCATAGAACCTAGAGATGGGTGAATCGTTAGCTACTAAGGTTGAATTCCAATGTAAGGGAATAGATAGGAGTGAAGGTGATTCTCTAGTGGGTCTAGAAGTAATATTACCATATTGAAGATGAGCAAGATTGAAAGGGGTTGTATAGACCTAGGTATCCACTGACTCACACTAGAAATGTGAGTGAGTTCTCGTAAGAATTACTTCAAAGATATGATTCTTGTGTGAAGAGTGTTTAAGTCCAGGGTACAGGGGGAAAACTGCTCTTGCATACTATGAGCTATGTTTAAAAGGAAACCATCAGCACTACCACAGTAACAGCAGAGGTAAATAATGGGGTAAGGGACAAGAGTTAAGAGGAAGTTTACATTTCCTATTTAGTGAGGGTGTGTTTATTGGTTTTCTGTCTCTTGGGAACAATGAAATTATATAAATTTGAGAATGTTGATGAGCTGTGGACTTTGGGTCCTCTACATAATGCCCGATGAAAGCAGGTGGCTGAAGGATGCACTGACGGAGATGTAGATTGGCGAACGATGGTGTGTACCTATGAACGAAGGTTCTGCTGCTACAAAAAGGAACAATGTCGTGAAACATGCAACGATGTGAATGAACACGTGGGACATTTGGTGAGGCAAAATAAGCCAGAAACAAAAAAACAACAATGGTAAGGTCACTTTTAGAAAATGCTTGTAAGAAAACAGGGGCCTAGATTGTAAGCTTTTAGAGCAGACACATTAAGTCTGCAAGGGTGATTATTATTTCTGAATTTTGAGAGGCTGTTTTAGATATATAACCTGATATTTAGAGATAAGAACAAACCCAAACAGGTTAGGGTTAAAGTAATTCAGAACATAAGGGTAAGGAAGACAGTGTCTATATTTTAGAACCACACATACTCTTTGAAACCAATGGAAGAAAGGCTTATTTGATCTGGAACGGAGATTTTCTGTAGTGCATAATCTAATCAACCTATCTGTATAGCTCATTTGAACAACTGAAACACAGGAAGCACAGAATAAGAAAGAGGTCCTTTAACCCTGTATAGATTATTGTAATGCCTGGAAACATCTTAGAGTATATTAAGCAGATAATTAAAAAGTATTGTCAAAGTCCCCTGAGGGACTGGAAGAAAGACTATGGAACTATTAAACCTTACCATCAGGGAATCCCCTGATACTGTGTCAAACTTGAAGGACACCCAAATCAATAGGCCATGCCCTCAATCATGAGGCTTACTCTTGTAAAGCTTATGTAGGTAGCAGAGAAGCTTAGACTACCTACTGGCATGCCTAATAGTTACTTCTGGAGGACCTCTGTTGTTGCTCAGATGTGGCCTCAGTCTCTCTAAGCCCAACTCTGCAAGTGAAATCATTGCCCTCCCCTACGTGGGACATGACACCCAGGAGTGAAAGTCTCCCTGGCAACATGGGAGATGACTCCCAGGGATGAATCCAGACCTGGCACTGTGGGATCAACAATTCCATCCTGATCAAAAGGGGGAAAAGAAGTGTAATTAATAAAGTATCAGTGACAGAGAGAGTTCAAATAGAGTCAAGACATTACTCTGAAGGTTGCTCTTATGCAAGCTTCAGGTAGACCTTGCTACCTATCATAACCTGCCAACCCCCAACCAGGATCATTCCAACCAATCCTAAAGAATACATAGGACAATATATAAGATTCCACAAGGGCTCCAGGTGCTAGAGTAACTTTCCAGAAACCTACAACCTCCAGATGGTTCCCTAGTCTAGATAAGTCCTGAAATCTAGCCCAGTCCCTCCAGAACATCAGATGTAACTATCTAATGTTCTCCCTACCCCATATTAGTGACAGACTCTTCCAACATAAACAATTTAGAATTGCCATAGCTCAAACAACCCCAAAGAGAGATATGGAAAGATCAAAGATGATGGTGGAATTATACCAAGAAGATAGGACTTAAATGAATATGAATGCTGAATCATTAAATTTATATCCCTTTTAGTCTCCAGTATTTCAGATCAGCTAAAAGTAAAAACCTAAAGTTGTGAAATTATATCCCATGTCAAAGTCTGAACTATGTTCTACAACTAAATGTGGTACTGTGCTTTGAAATTTATAGCTTTCTCGTATATACGTTACTGTTCACAAAAAAGGAAAAAAGTAAATTGTGATGATAAAAAAAGTATTTAAGTGCTCTAGCCTCCTATTCTCTAGTAGCTAAAAGGAAAAATCTGAGAGGATCATATGGTAGCCCATGACAAACTCTCAGATCTGTCCTGTAACCACTTGTTGAAGAGTGCTTTGAAAATGAATGCTTAAAAAAAAATTGAAAAGGAGAGAAGGTTACCTAACTCATTCTATGAAGCCAACATCACCCTCATACCAAAGCCAGACAATGATATTACAAAAAAAGAAAATTACAGACCAATCTCTCTAATGAATATAGATGCAAAAATCCTCAACAAAATTCTTGCAAATTGAATCCAGCCCCACATTAAAAGAATAACACACATGACCAAGTATGATTCATCCCAGGTATGCAAGGATGGTTCAACATAAGAAAATCAATTAATGTAATACACCATATCAACAAATCAACTCAGAAAAGCCACATGATCATCTCCATTGATGCAGAAAAGGCATTTGACAAAATTCAACATCCTTTCTTGTTGAAAACACTTCAGAGGATAAGAATAGAAGGGAACTTCCTCAGCATGATAAATGGAATATATGAAAAACCCATAACTAACATCATCCTCAATGAGGAAAAATTGCAAACTTTCCCCCTAAGATCAGGAACAAAGACAAGAATGCCCACAATCACCATTTTTGTGTTGGAACTTCTAGCCAGAGCAATTAGACAAGAAAAAGAAATTGGAAAGGAAAAAGTAAAACTCTCACTGTTTGCAGATGATATGATACTATATGTCAAAGAGATTTTGACATATAGTATGTCTCTTTGACATATAGTATCTCCCAAAAAAATTCACAGCAAAACTACTCGAGCTAATAAATGAGTACAGCAAAGTAGCAGGTTACAAGATCAACACTCAAAAATCTGTAGTATTTCTAATACTAGTAGTGAGCAATATGAGGAGGAAAACAAGAAAAATGTTCCATTTACAATGGCAAGCAAAAGACCAAAATATTTAGGAATAAATTTAGTTAAAGATTCAAAAGACCTATACAAAGGAAACTATAAGAAATTGCTAAAAGAAATCAGAGAAGACCTAAATAAATGGAAGTGCATACGGTGTTTCTGATTTGGAAGCCTAAATATAGTTAAGATGTCAATTCTACCTAAATTGATTTTCAGATTCAATGTAATAACAATTAAAATCCCAAAAACTTACTTTTCAGAAATAGAAAAACCAGTAACCAAATTTATCTGGAAGGGAAGGGTACCCCGAATAGCTAAAAATATCCTGAGAAAGAAAAATGAAGTCGGGGGTCTCACATTACCTGATTTTAAGGTGTATTATGAAGCTACAGTGGTCAAAACAGCATGATGCTGGCATAAGGATAGATATACTGACCAATGGAATTGAATAGAGTGTTCAGCTATAGACCCTCTCATCTATGGACAATTGATCTTTGATAAGGCAGTCAAGCCAACTCACCTGGGACAGAACAGTCTCTTCAAAAAACGGTACTTAAGGAACTGGATATCCACGTGCAAAATAATGAAAGAGGATCCATAAGTCACACCCTATACAAAAATTAACTCAAAATGGATCAAAGACCTAAACATTAGATCTAAGACCATAAAACTTTTAGATTAAATGTAGGGAAATATCTTATAAATCTTATAATAGGAGGTGGTTTCCTAGATCTTACACCCAAAGCATGAGCATTGAAGAAAGAAAGAAGAAAATAGGAACTCCTCAAAATTAAACACTTTTGTGCATCAAAGAACTTTGCCAAGAAAGTAAAAAGACAGCCTACACAATGGAGACAATATTTGGAAATGACATATCAGATAAAGGTCTAGTATCCAGAATATATAAAGAGATTGTTCAACTCAACAATAAAGAGACAAATGACCTAATTACAAAATGGGCAAAAGACATGAACATACACTTCTCAGAAGAGGAAATACAAATGGCCAAAAGGCACAAGAAAAGATGCTCAACTTCCCTGGCTATTAGGGAGATGCAAAACAAAACCACAATGAGGTACCATCTCACACCCACCAGAGTGGTCATTATCAATAAAACAGAAAGCGACAAGTGCTGGAGAGGATGTGGAGAAAAAGATACACTTATCCACAGTTGGTGGAAATGTAATGCTTAACTGCTGTGGAAGGCAGTTTGGCAGTTCCTCAGGAAGTTAAGTATAGAAGTGCCATATGACCCGGAAATACCATTGCTAGGTATCTATTCAGAGGACATGAGGGCAAGGACACAAATGAACATTTGCACACCAATGTTTATAGCAGCATTACTTACAATTGTGAAGAGATGGAAACAGCCAAAATTTCCATCAACAGAAGGGTGGCTAAACAGGCTGTGGTATATACATATGATGGAATATTTTGCAGCTGTAAGACAGAATAAAGTTATGAAGTACATAACATGGATGGACCTTAAGGACATTATGCTGAGTGAGACTAGACAGAAACAAAAGGACAAATATTGTATGGTCTCACTGATACCAACTAACATTAGTGAATGAACTTGGAGATTTTCAGTTAAGAACAGAGACCAGCAGGAGATAGAAATAAGGTAGATATTGGGTAATTGGAGCTGAAGGGATACAGATTGTGCAACAGGACTGACTGTAAAAATTCTGAAATGGATAGCACAATACTACCTAACTGTAATATAATAATGTTAGTACACTGAATGAAGCTGAATGTAAGAATGATAGAGGGAGGAGGGATGGGGGCACAAATGAAATTAGAAGGAAAGATAGATGATAAAGACTGAGATGGTATAATCTAGGAATGCCTAGAATGTACAATGACAGTGACTAAAAGTACAAATTAAAAAATGTTTTTGGGGTGGGCCACGGTGGCTCAGCAGGTAAGAATGCTTGCCTGCCATGCCCGAGGACCCGGGTTCAATTCCCGGTGCCTGCCCATGTTAAAAAAAAAAAAAGTTTTTGCATGAGTAAGAACAAAGAAATGTCAGTATTACAGGGTGTTGAAAATAGATGGTAATTCATGTTTTAAAACTTTAACTTATGTGGGAGGCTAAAGCAAAAAAATGTTTATTTGGTACAAAATTTATATTGTGACTAATGCATTTCTTAATATAACTTATGTGGACATTTTAATTGAACACCATAAGTACATGGAACCTTGAGTAGGGCATGAGATTTTGCAGGTATATTCAGAGTGTTGCCCCAATAAATCCCAGAGTGATTTGAACAGTGAATTAAAAAGTATTTGCAAAGTCCCCTTGGAGGAATGGCAAGAAAGGGGGAAAATTCAACTTCCCCATTTGGAGAATTCCTGATATTCTCACAAGCAGTGGGGACAACCAAAGCAATAGGCTGAGTCTTCAATCTTGGGGTTTGTTCATATGAAACTTAACCCTGCAAAGAATAGGCTAAGCCTACTTAAAATTAGGCCTATGAGTGACCCCTAGAGAATCTCTTTTGCTGCTCAGATGTGTCCTCTCTCTCTCTCTCAGCTAACAAGACAAGCAAACTCACTGCTGTACCCATCTCTACATGGGACATGACTCCCAGGGGTGTAAACCTTTCTGGCAATGTGGGACAGAAATCCTAGAATGAACTGGGACTCAGCATCAAGGGATAGAGAAAACCTTCTCAACCAAAAGGGGGAAGAGCCAAATGAGACAAAATAAAGTGTCAATAGCTGAGAGATTTCAAATAGAGTTGAAAGGTTATCCTGGAAGTTATTCTTTCTATTGTATAATGATATAGTTTTTGTAATGTGATGGTGTGATTGTGAAAACCTTGTGTCTGATGCTCCTTTTATCTACGGTATGGCCAGATGAGTAAAACACATGGATTAAAAATAAATAAATAATAGGGGGAACAAATGTTAAAATAAATTTAGTAGATTGAAATGTTAGTGATCAATGAAAGGGAGTGGTAAGGGGTATAGAAAAAAGTAGGAGAAACAAAAGCTAGAATATATTGGGTAGATGGAAATACTAGTAGTCAATGAGAGGAAGGGGTAAGGAGTATAGTATGTATGAGTTTTTTTCTTTTTTCTTTTTATTTCTTTTTCTGAATTGATGTAAATGTTCTAAGAAATGACCATGGTGATGAATATACAACTATGTGATGATATTGTGAGTTATTGATTATGTACCAAGAATGGAATGATCATATGGTAAGAATGCCCATGTTTGTATGTTGTTATGTTAAAAAAAAAATTTAATTAAAAAAAGAAAATGAATGTTTTTTTATTTCTTTGTATTTATGTTATACTATAGAATTTAAAAAGTTTTAAAAAAAGATGAATACATAAATGCAGGCTCAGTTTGTGAATAAAAAGATACCTGATTAATAATACAAATACACCCTATGCACTATGAAAAAAAAGAAGAAGAAAGAGCAAGAATTGAGGACTTAACTGCTCACCTGGAGGAACTTGAGGAAGAACAACAAACTAACCCCAGAGCAAATAGAAAAAGAGAAATAACAAATATTATGGCAGAGGTAAATGAATGGGAGAACAAAAGAACAGTAGAAAGAATCGATAAAACCAAGAGTTGGGTCTTTGATAAAAATCACTAAAATCAATGGGCCACTAGCAAGGCTGACAAAGAAAAATAGAGAGACGATGCAAACAAACAAAATCAGAAATGAGAGGGGGTCATTACCACAGACATTAAAGAAATAAAATAAATCATAAGATGATACTATGAGCAACTATATGCCAGCAACTAGACAACTTAAATGAAATGGACAAATTCCTGGAAACACACAAACAAACTGCACTGACTCAGGAAGAAACAGAAGATCTCAACAAACCAATCACAATTCAAAAGATTCAATCAGTCATCAAAAATCTTCCTACAATAAAAAACCAAGGGCCAGATAGCTTCACAGGAAAATTTTATCAAACATTCCTAAAAGAACTAACACCAATCTTGCTCAAACTTTTCCAAAAATGGAGGGAAAAGGAACACTACCTAACTCATTTTATGAAACTAACATCATTTTAATACCAAAACCAGATAAAGATACCATAAGAAAGGAAAACTACAGGCCAATCTCCATAATGAATATAGATGCAAAAATTCTCAACAAAATGCTAGCAAATTGAATCCAACAACACATTAAAAGAATTATACACCATCACCAAGTGGAATTTATATTAGGAATGCAAGGATGGTTCAACACAAGAAAATCAATTAATGTAATATAGCACGTTAACAAATGGAAAGGGAAAAATCACATGATCATCTATTTGATGCTGAAAAGGCATTTGACAAAATTCAACATACTTTTCTAATCAAAACACTTCAAATGATAGGAATCAAAAGTGTCTTCCTCAATATGATAAAGGCCATATATGAAAATCTAATAGCCAGCATCATACTCAATGGAAAGAGACTGAAATCTTTCCCTCTAAGATCAGAATGAGACAAGGATACCCACTGTCACCACTACTCAACATTGCACTAGAAGTTCTAGCTAGAGCAATCAGGCAGGAAAAAAGAAATAAAAGGCATCCAGATTGGAAAGAAGGAAGTAAAACTTTCATTCTTTACAAATGACCTGATACTATACTGGGAAAATCCTGAGAAATCTAAAGCACAATTATTCGAGTTAATAAGCTAATTCAACCAGGTGGTGGGATATTGAATTAAAGTGCAAAAATCAGTGACATTTCTATAAATAAGTAATGACCTAACTGAGGAGTCTATTAAGGAAAAAATCTAGTTCAAAATAGCAACTAAAAAATCAAGTACCTAGGAATGAGCTTAACTAGGGATGCAAACACATACATACATATAAACATACATAAATAGATTGTGATGATGAATGCACAGTTATATGATGATACTGTGAACCAATGATTGTATGATTTGGGTGATTTTATGTGAATATATAGTATATCTCAATAAAATTGCATTAAAAAAAGAATTGGGGGCTGTCAGAGAACCTCTTTTGTTGCTCAGATATGACCTCTCTCTCTTTAATCCAAACACTGCAAATAAACTTACTACCCTTCCCTCTATGTGGGCCATGACTCTGAGGGTATAAAGTCTCCCCGGCAATGTGGGTCATGACTCCCAGGGAGGAACCTGGTCTGGGTACCATGGGATTGGCAATTTGACTAAAAGTGAATCAACATAAAGTTCCTATGACTAAGGATTTCAAGTAGTACCAAGACATCATTCTGGGGGGTACTCTTAGGTAAACTTTAGTCAGATATTGCAAGCTGCCAGAACCTACCAAACCCCAACCAACAGTATTACTGAAAACCCTAAAGAATACCCTATCTAAGAAATTTTATAAAAGTTTTACTTAATAACCTTCTTTTTTCAGAAACTTAAAACCCCCAGATGGCTTTATGCCAGATAAGCCCTGAAACCCAGAGGTACCAGTTTCTCCAAAAACATCAACTAGTTGCATTCTCTACACCACAATGTTGATACCTCATTTCAGCATGAAGAAGTTAAAATGGTCATTGCCCAGATATCCCTGAAGATTGAGAGAAAGAGTGAATGACACGGAGAAGTTGTAGCTGAGAAATGAGGATTACAGATAATTATGACTACGGACTCATTATATAGATCCTTCTTTTTTTGTGTCTAGAGTATTAGAATAGGAAGAAGAAAATACCTGAACTTGTTGAACTGTAATCCAGTAGCCTTGATCTCTGATAATGAATGCATAACTATATGGATTTTATCTTGTGACCGTGTGATTGTAAAAACCTCATGACTGATACCCTCTTTATCCTGTGTATGGATAGATAAATAATAAAATAAAGATATGCATAAAAAATAATAATAATATTAAGTTGGGAATATGGGGGGAAATACCCCCACATAAACTGTGGACAACAGTTAATTATACTACTTTAATAATCTTTCATCAACTGTAACAAATATAGCCACTGTTAAAAAAAATAAAATTACCAAAAAAGTTATCATTGATTGTAACAAGTTTTCCACACCAATGCCAGTGTTTACGGTGGGGTGGTGTATATAGATCCTTTATTTTATGCATGATTGTTCTGCAAACCCAAAACTTCTCTGATAACAAAATTTTAGTTAAAAAATTAATTTGGGCCTGGCAGTTTTCTTTTTCAGGACCTTAATGTATCATACCACTGCCTTCTTGATTCCACGGTTTCTGGTAAGAAATTGGCAGGTGGTCTTATTGAGGATCACTTGTATATGATGACTCTCTTTTTCTCTTGCTGCTTTCATAATTCTCTATTTTTGGCATTTCACAGTCTGATTAATATGTGTCTCAAAATAGATGTATTACGATTTATTCTTTTGGGAGTATGTTGTGTTCCTTGGATATGTATATTTATGTCTTTCATAAGAGCTGGGGATTTTTCAGCACTATTTCCTCAAATATTCCTTCTACTCCTTTTCCCTTCTCCTTTTGGGACATCCATCATGTGTGTGTTTGTGTGCCTCATCCTATCATTCAATTAGCTGAGACCGCACTCAATTTTTCCTACTTATTTCTCTAACTATTCGTCTTTCTGTAAGGATTTCAATTTCTATGTCTTGTAGTTTTCTAATTCTTACTTCTGCCCATTCAAATCTGTTGTTACAGACCACTAGAGTATTTTAACCTCTTCTATTATTTCTTTCATCCCAATAATTTCTATGTTTCTTTTTATAATTTCAAATCCTTCTTTATGTTCACACATTATCTTAATATCCTTAATCTCTTTTGCCATATTTTCTTTCATCTCCCTGAATTAACTTAGGATTTGTTTGAACTTCTTTGATTAGTTGTTTCAAATTCTGTGCCTCCACTGAAGTTTTCATTTGTTCCCTTGACTAAGTCATATTTTTGTGTTTCTTAGTATGTTTTGGAAATTTTTACTGATGTCTAGACATCTGATTATCTTGATGAGTTTACTCTGAAGGTCAGTTTTTCTCTCTTACCTAGGGTTTTATTAATTGGCAGGTGTTAAAGCTCTTCTTTTATGCTTAGTCTGCCTTAGATCTTTAGAATAGCCTGTTCTTAGCTGATAAGATTTTCTCAGCTCTTCTTCATCTGATTCTTGCCCTGGATATGTGGTACAATTTTTAAGACTGCACTTTTGTGCAATTGTTTTGCTTCCCAGAGAAAGCTTCCTTTCCTCTTCATTTTCCAGAACTCTTGATCTGCTCTGTTTGTTTTCATTCTGCCTTTATAGTCTTTTTTACATGCCTTTCATTGTCCCTAGCTGCTTTTGCCTGGACATCAAACTCTTGGAAAAGGACTTCTCCAAGTCAGCGTTTCCCAGACAAAACAGGACCAGGGATCCACGAAGAGGGTACAGAAAAGCTCCAGAGTATCCTTGGGTGGGTGTAAGGAAGAGCATCAACATCTCTGACACTTCTCCTAAGTCACGTTTTCCTGACCTGTCCAGCAAATGCAGTCCTTCAGCCAACTGTGCCCCACAGCCCTGAAGAAGCACTGTGTTAAAATCTCCGCTGTCTGCACCCCTGTCTGGGGCAAGGTTGAAACCGCAGCTGGAAGCCGGGACTCAGTGACCCAAATTCACTTATCAAAAGCCATGATCAATGATCGACCATGCTCAGCCCTGTTCCTAAGGAAGAGCGTTCTTTATGTGCCTTTCCATCACCTGCAAAGTAGACAGGGACTAAACCCCAGGACTGCCATGAGCGGGGGGCATGGGCACCAGACGCTCCTCACAGAGAGGGCAGCTCGCTCTTCTCCACCATTTATCAGCCTTTCCCCCTTCCGCTCTTCCTTGGATGCTGTAGAATACTCTTCTTGGCTCCAGAGCCCCAGAGCAGTTATTTCAGAGTTTCTGCCTTGTAAGAGCTGTTCTGGTGGAAGGAGGCATCCGGGAGCTCTCTACTCTGCCTCTTCCCTGGAAGTCTCTGGAGATGCTCCTCCCGTTTAATGTAAGAATTTAGTGTTATAAATTTCCTCCCTGCACTACCATTACTGCATCCCTTAATTTTGTATATTATGTTTTCACTTTCATTCATCTCAACATATTTTCTAATTTCCCTTGTGTTTTCTTCTTTGACCCATTTCTTATCTGAGAGTGTATTATTTATTTTCCATATATTTTTGAATTTTTGAGTTCTCCCTCTCATATTGCTTTCTACTTTCATTCTATTGTGATAAGAGAAGATGGTTTGATTTCACTATTCTTAAGTTTATTGAGACTTGTTTGGTGATGTAACATATGGTCTATCCATGTGCCCGAGAGAAGGGTATGTATTCTTCTTTTGTTGAACAAGTGTTTGATATACGTCTGTTAAGTATAGTTGGTTTGCAGCATTATCAAAGTCTTCTATCTCTATATTTATGTGATGTCTTGATGTACTATTCATTACTGAAGCTCCTACAATTAATGTGGAATGATTAATATCCATTTGGGTCTGTCAATATTTGTTTCATATATTTAGGGCTCTTCTGTTAGATGTATATGTATTTATACTATAGCTCCCTGTTGAATTGACCCCTTTATCAGTATATAGTGACCATTTTGTCCCTCATAACAGTTTCTGACTTGGCTACCCAAGCTCTCTTTGAATATTATTTATATGGAATATTTTTCCATCCTTTCACTTTCAACCTACTTATGTCTTTGAATTTAAGGTGACTCATGAATATCATACCCTTGGGTCATACATTTTACCCATTCTAACAATCTCTTTTTTTTTTTTTTTTTGCATGGGCAGACACTGGGAACCAAACCTCAGGCTCTGGCATAGCAGGCAAGAACTCTGCCTGCTGAACCACCATGGCCTACCCAAACTCTGTCTTTTGACAGGATAATTAAGTTAAAACTTAATTACACATCATGAATCCAATTTATCTTTCATTTTCATGAATTTTCATTTTAGATCCTGTAAGATATAAAAAGTGGAGTTTCAAACCAAAAGCCAGCCATGAGATTTTTCCTACTGTTTTACGGTTCCCTTATTCTTAATTCGGCACTTGCCCAGTTTTGCAAGCCTTTAACTGCTTTCCAGAGACCTGAGGGAAATGGCTCTGACTGGAGTGGTACAAAGATTCTGGAGGAATAGAATTCTGGAGCGTATTACACCACCATGCTGCTCAACTGAACTCAAATCTATAATTTGGATATTAGTGTTATTTTTGGATGGCAGACACAGTGAGAAGACCCAGAGAGATTTAGGTAGTATCTTTTGGGACAAAATTCAGAAAGGCTGAAATTTCTCCAGGGACTTTTCTGCTATTCATGATCACATGGTCTATGGCACTAGATGCTGAGAACTGGAGGCAGAAGAATACAGAAATCCTCGGATGCAATCTACAGAGCACACTTCTTCACATTGAAGCAAAGAACACATGGGACCATTCTCCTGCAAATATCACCAGATAATTCATAGGATCAGGTTTTTTTTGTTTTGTTTTAATGAAATATTGTCAAGTAGAAGTTGAACAAAGAGAAGGTGAGTGGATGGGAGGAAAAAGGAAAGAATGAAGAAAGTTGGTCAAAGAAAGAGAAATTTTAACCTACAAAACATTTGTGAAAATATTCTCCTTCACACTTGCACATAGTTAAAGTCTTCATCATGCCCAATCATCTGATATTGGTGGATATCACAGAGTCAATCTGGTTTCCCAACGTACAGCTAGACCATCAAAACTCTGCACGTGAAATAATATACCAGAATATCAGGAAGTCTTCAGTTACTGAGGAGAATGACAACAGAAGTAACATTAAGTTTTTATATTTGCTTCTGTGTTCTTTTAATATCCTACTAAAATTAAAATCCATTTAAGAACATAGAATGATCAGACATACATTTGACTCATCACTTTCCCCTTTTCACTATATCTCTGGGTTCTCTGTCTTGCCCCCCAGCCTCCTCATGGCGCTTTTCACTTCTGCGTTTCTGAGTGTGTAGATGACGGGGCTCAGCATCGGCGTGATCACCGTGTAGAACACGGCCACCAGCTTGTCCCCAGTGAAGGTGGAGGACGGCCGCATGTAGAGGAAGATGGCAGGTCCAAAGAACAAGGTGACTACCGTGATGTGGGAGGCACAGGTGGAGAGGGCTTTGTGCCTCCCCTCTGCAGAATGCTTCCTCAAGTGGACCAGGATGACGACATAGGAGGACACCAAGATGAGGAAGGAAAACAGGGCAATTAAGCCACTGTTGGCCAACACAATCACCCCCTCCATGAAAGTGTCAGTGCAGGCAAGCTTGAACAGGGGGTGGAGGTCACAGAAATAGTGGTCAATCACATTGGGGCCACAGAAGGGCAACTGGAGGGTGATGAGAATCTGAATTATGGAGTGTATAAAGCCCCCCAGCCAGGAACCAGCAACGAGAATGCAACACAGTTGTCGGCTCATGATGGTCATATAGTGAAGAGGCCTGCAGATGGCCACGTACCGGTCATAGGCCATCGCCACCAGTAAAAGGATTTCCATGACCCCAAGAAAGTGGACGAAGAAGATCTGAGCCAGACAGCCCTGCAGGGAGATGGCCTTAATCTTGGTGAGCAGGTCTGTGATGAACTTGGGGGCCACAGTAGAGGAGTAGCCGATCTCCACCAGGGACAGGGAGCTGAGGAAGAAGTACATGGGCGAGTGCAGGCTCCTGCTGATGCCGATGGTGAGGACGATGAGGCCGTTGCCCAGCACCGTGGCCAGGTACACAGGGAGAAACACCACGAAGCACAGTCTCTGCACCCCCAGGTCCTGGAAAAGGCCGGTGAAAATGAACTCAGTCACGTTATTTGTGCTGGTTGTGGGTTCCATATGGGGAAGGTGATTCATTAGAAGAAGAGCCCTGTGAGAAAACAGATGCAGTCATAACACCAATCCCTCGTGTTTGTCTAGCACTGCAAATTTATAGAAACCTTTCATATGCATTATCTGATTGATTTGCTAATTAATTTATTTAGTTATAAGTAAAAGTTTATTCATTCAGTACCCAATAGTCTACCCTATTCAAGATACTATTCAGAAAAGCTCACAAAATTTCCATGGTTCCAATATCACAAGTGAGAAAAATTAGGCTCCAAGATGTTGTGAATTAGCCAAGTCTCCCTATAAGGAGTGTACCCAAAATTAAAATCAGATTGTTTTATTCCAAATCATTTATTATTTCAAGCACACCTCACTGAAAAAAATTTTCAGCACTAAAAAACATCCATATTAATTGCTAGTATTTCTCCCAGTCATATTTTCTCATCAAGCATTGGCCTTAAAAGGTTCTCAAGTGAACATCCTGACCTGTGGTTTCCTCTGCTTATCCCTCAGCAATGCAACTCTCATCGATATTTTACCCCTTCTAGACTCTCTTTGCTATTTTCTTTACTTGAACCACATAAGTTTCTGTACTGTCTCAGGCCCTATAACTTCACCCAATCCTAGAGCTTCATGAATTCTTATAAACTTTTTAGAAAATGTTTGACTCCCAAAAGTGCAGTAAACATATAAAAACTCATCAGAGTATAGCTCACTATTGTACAATAGTCTCAGCTATTGTTTGTGTTAAAGTTTGGATCCATTGGCAAACACTTTGGCAGCAGATGAGGATTTATTTTAATTCAATTCCTTGACCCAAATGACTTATTAGGTTTTTGCCATGTGCTTAGTTGATTCAAGACATATCAAAGAAGAGGGAAAAGCAGCCTTTTCCTCATAAAGCTACAAATCGGTGTGATTAAAGAGCACAGTTTTGAAATGAGATAGAAAATTACCTCAATTTAACCTCTTTAAAATACCTTAAGGAATCTCTTAATTGCCTCATTTTCCTTCTTCTATATGTGCTTCCATCCTGAAAGTAGGTTATGTACCCTCCAAATTTCTTTCATAGTGAAGATTTGAAAGTGAATACAAGACGAAAATCTGCTGAGAGAAACTTCTGTGGGTGCCTGGATAGAAATTAGAAGCAACTGTGGATTGAATAGGCTTAGAAGGACACCAAAGAGCAGTCTAAAGGGAGAGAAGAAGTAAGATGGGGCTTGCTTGTGGGTCAGAGGGAGGGAAATTAGGGAAGCATCCAAAACAACATAAGAAGACTGTGGAATAGGTTAGTGGTCTGAAGAAAGTTGAAGCTTATGGCCACCTAATGAGGAATATTTCCATTGTCATCCCAACACCTCACTTACTGCTGCCCTTTATCCAGCAACTTTATGTGCAGGGCTGTACCAAGCTCTTCACAAACACCCCCTCATTTAATTCTTTTACTTACAGGTGGAAAATTTATAGATGAGGAAATCGGACCTAACAGTTAGTAATTTGCCCAAAGAAAGACCTTTAGGTGGTGGGACCAGAGCTGAAACCCAGGTCTATCCAAAGGAAAGAGAGGGGAAGTGACCACATCTCACACCGAGGAGAAGGGGGCTAGCCAATCCAGCCATTAGAGAAATGGCATAAAGACCGATGGCCAACACAAACATTTGTCCAGCGTCATTTATTGTGCTTTTCTCACACACAGCAGAAACATTAGAGGAAACACCAAGTTAAAGGGAATGATCTAGTCCCACCAACTCTGGAAGTGAGAGACCCAAGTACAGAGGAGTGTGAGGCTCAGATATTTCCTTTTCCTTCTCTACCCCAGGGATTTAAACAGGACTTGGAGTTGCAGTTAGTGAGTCTGGAGGGTCACCTGACCCCATGTCTATCACAGCAGAGGCTTACAACAGCATCGTCACATGGCTCGTTCCTAAGACCTGAAGCCTTAGAGACCTCTAACTCACGTCTCTCCTCCACCTCCCACACTTACACAATCTGCTCATCCTCTTTCACCAGTTCTTTCCTCTATCTTCCTGCAGCCTCCCCTTCAGGCAGGACCAGAAGCCCCTGCAAGGGTGACGGCAGCATCTCACATGCTCCCTCTGTCTCCCATGTGCTGGCCTTCACTCCCATTTATTCTGCAACTGGAGTTAGAATTCTTCCCACCTTCCCTGCTTGCATCACTCAGAAATCACCTCCATCTCGCTGTGGCCTGGGAATCAGGCCTAGAGTCCTCCACCTGACCTTTAAGACCCTCCACGATACCTGTCCAGCC
>PVIY010033055.1:0-28452 GCA_004026745.1 Myrmecophaga tridactyla | reverse complement strand
AAGCCCTGCTGCCTAAGGCAAGGGACTGCTGGCTGTAGGACAGAGACTGCAGTGCCTGGGACTGTGAGGAAACTGCTTGCTAGGGAAGACAGGATATTTGCAACCATGCAAAGGGGGAATTCTTAGGGCCACATGCATATGCCCAAGCTAAGATACATGCACAGAAATGATCAGGGAGGGCCCCTATGCTTTGGCCTGCAGCTATTCTATAAACTCATTATATGGATAATTTCTGAAGGAAAGTACTTGTACTGGTTAAGCTCCAAAGATTGGGAAAAGTGTTTTCTTCCCTTTTTGTGTGTGTGTGTGTTAGCTCTTGGCAATCAAGGAAAACTCGCTCAGAACAAACTTAAGGACAGATACTGCATAGTCTAAATTTCAGAAAATTTAGTAAAATATCAAAATGTCCAGGTTCCAACCAAAGGTTCCAAAATACATGAAGACATAGGAAGCAATGGTTCAGGCAAAGGAGATTACAACATCAGAAACCACTGATGAGGAGGACCAGACCTGGGACATACCAAAGACTTTTTAAAAAACATCCTACGGTGGTGCAACAGTGGCTCAACGGCAGAATTCTCACCTGCCATGCCAGAGACCTGGGTTCGATTTCCGGAACCTGCCCATGCCAAAAAAAAGTCCTAAATATGCTCGAAGATCTAAAGGAAAACATGGACAAAGAATAAAGGAAATCAGGAAAAGGATATGTATGCACAGAGGATATCAATAGAAGGATGGAAATTATGAAAAGGAACCAAACAGAGCAGAAGACCACAGGAACAGAATTAAAAATTCCACAGAGGGGTTCAACAGCAAATTGGAGCTGGCAGAAGCAGTCAGTGAACTTCAAAAGACAACTGAAATCATTCCGTCTGACACACAGAAAGAAGAAAAAAATGAAGAAAAGTGAACAGATCCTGAGGAACCTGTGGGGAAACCATCAAGTATACCAATATTACACACTGTAGGAGAAGAAAGAAAAGGGCAGAGACTTCTCAAGGAAATAAAGGCCGAAAACTTCCCAAATTCAACAAAAGATATTAATATATACATCCAAGATGCTTAAAGAACTCTAAACAGGATAAACCCAAGTTCACCCACTTTATGGCATATTATAATCAGATTGTCAAATGGCAAAGATAAAGAGAGAATTCTGAAGGCCATAGGAGAGAAGCAGCATGTCACATACAAGGGATCCTCAAAAAGATGAAGTGCTGAATTGTCAGTGGAAACCATGGAGAAGAAAAGGCAGTGGGATGACATATTTAAGGTGCTAAGAGCAAAAAAGCTGTCAAACAAGAATTCTGTATCTGGCAAAACTTTCTTTCAAAAATGAGGAAATGATTAAGATGTTCCTAGATAAACAAAAGCTGAGAGAGAGTTTGTCACCAGTAGAGTGGTCCTGGAAGAGATGCTAAATCAAGAAGAAAGGAGAATAGACAATTGACTGAAGCCGCATGAAGACATAAAGATCTCCAGGGAGGTTAACAATATTGGTAAATATAAATGCCAGAATTACCATATTTTTGGTTTGCAACTCCATTTTTTATTTCCTACAAGATCTAAAAGGCAAATGCGTAAAATATAATGATAAATCAGGGGTTCTGGACTCTTAAGGTATTAACACATCATTTGTGATACGAACAACATAAAGATTGTTTATGGGGATGCAAGGGGGATAGGAGCAGTTCGTGTGTACTAATGAAGTTAAGTTGGTATCAAAGCAAATGAGACTGTTACAGATTTAGGATGTTAAAAGTCCCACAATAACTACCAGGAAAACATCAGAGAATGTACAAACTCAGAGAGAAATAAATTAAGAGTGTAAGGTGACAAGGGCAGGGAGAAGGTGGAATAGGGTGTTAATATATATATAATAGAGGTAGGGTTTCTATTTGGGAAGCTGGGAAAGTTTTAGTAATGAAAGGCGGTGAAGTACTGCAATACTGTGAATGGGGTTAATCCTATTGAATGTCACGCTTCAGGGGTGGAGGTGGGAAGTTGTATATATGTTCCCACAATTAAAAAAAAAAGGAAAAAAAGGACTAAAGGGATAATGACAATTAAATGCAAAACATGATGCTAGATGGGATGAGGAGAAAAGGCTCAAAGGGACATTAGTAGGATATATGAAAAAACTGGTATATAGTCTGTAAGCCTTGTGTTCAGAAAATGGACTGATGATAAATAGAAGATAGATGGATAGATGGAATGATATGGCAAATATGGCAAAAAGTTAAAATTGGTGGATCTGGGGATACGGGGAGGTGTGTAGGGATATGTTGGAATTCCGTGTGTGGGAATTTATGAATGTCCTATAAGTTTGAATGTATTTCAAAACGAAAAGTTAAAAGGGAGGGGGTGGGCATAGGTAGACTTGCAGATGGGGATGCTAATGAGGGAAATGATAGAGAATGAGTAGCTTTATCCTCTAATACAATTAGAAGGATACAACTTTAGTTCAGAGACATTTTCTCCCTTCTATTAAAATTGATAAAAACTCATCTTTGCTAATAATGTATACCTTGAAGACAACTTGATGGACACAGAGCTGACATTTCATAGAATTTCTGACCAGAAGCTTATATTGACAGTATTTGTGGGGGAAAAAAAATTACACATATAGTCTGGATATTTTAAAGAACACAGCAATCCTCCCTCAACTGAGATTACATGGACAGTATAGATTGAAAATTCAATTTATGTTGAGGATTTAAAGTAAATGGACTAGAATAAAATGTTACTCTAATCCAAATGGTTACTGTGGACCTGAAAATTAGTCCCTCACAGATGAGAGGAGGCAGAACCCACTCACACCCCTAGCCTGGGATTTCACTTGCAAACGTGCCTGGGTTTTTTCACTGGAAAGTTTCTTACCTTCGGCTGAAATGCTCCTTGGAGTGAACCAAAAGGGCCAGTAGGTGGAATCATAGGAGGGATGCCCGAGACTGCAGGAGGATAGGAATGGAAGAGCTGTGGCCAAAGACGGAGAGGGGAAAAATGATTTTAATAGGAGACAAATGCTATATTCAGATTCCCTTCCCATAGAAAGATATCACCTTTAGCAAGCCAAGTAATCTCAGTTCGATGCTATTAGTCAAAGAAGCCATGATGAAATGATCACACAGACGTGCCATGACTGTTTAACTTAAAAAGTTAAAAAGTAGTTCAGAATCAATCAGACAACAAATGATGTCCCACATGAGGACATCATTAGAAAAGCAGCTTTCCTAATCATTTTATTGTTAAATTGGATAGAAGTTCTAAATTGTTAGAGATTTTATTGTATATCAAAACCAGGAAGGGGATGCCCAGAATCCTATAAGTTAATTAGAAGAGAGAGAGAGAGAAAGACACACACACACACATACAGACAAAAGGGGTGGGGGGTGGGGGGAGTAGAAAAAGGAGTTTATGAGTTTCAGGATTTTATACTATTAAAACTCAATTTATACTTTTCGATTTATAATAGTCTATTGAGGAAATAAGAGGATATTCACATTCCTTGCTTCATTAAGTTACTCTAGAAGTGGCAGTTGCAGAAGACAATTTAATTCACTCATCTAAAATGATAAATCTGTGTGGAAGAGTAAAATAAAATGATTTGGCATATACTTGAAATGGAGCTACCCATTTTTCTAAAAGATGGACTATAGTAGCATAGAAATAACCCAAATCTGAGATAATGCTATCTAGTTGCAAGCTATTCCTATTGTTTCTCAGAGTTTCAGGAACTTGAAGCACTTCTATATTAACATGTGAACTTCACATTCTTATAGCCAATACTGAATATCTGAAATTTAACACACAGGCTGCTTGAAGGCTACTTAAGCCAAGCCCCAGAACATGTGAGCCTAATCATGCAACGAGAGGGAAAGAATGATTCTGAATTAAGAATATGAATTTTCTTATAGAGGACACAACTAAAGAAAGAAATATACAGCAATACTGAAGACAATGAAAATATATCTTTCTCTCTGTCTATAAATTTAATATGTCTGAGATTCTATTGCTCTGGCTCCATCTACTTTGATAACAACACCACATGGATATTTATGTAATGCCTTACCCTTATAGTTGCATAATCTGTCACAAATACCACAGTAATTGAAGCTTTTCTAAATGATGCATTTCTGCATGTAAGCTATTTCTAGGTAACGAGTGAACTACACATTTCATAATCCTGTCTGTTTGCAAAGCAAGTACTTTTACTGTTGGTCTTTATTTCATTTTGCACCGTTCAATGATGTAGCAAAGTTTTCAGACTAATTGATATTGAACTAAACCCACTTAAACAGTGATTGCAAGCCAAGTGCCCTCATTTAAAGCTACTTTTAAGTCTAAAATTGTGTTTTAGATACTTGAGTGCATTGCATCTTAATTCTCCTTATAATGTTTTAATCCCCAAAGCAGGGGAGACTAAGTACTTCATATATCATCTACTATAACTAATGACATGCAATAACTCTCCGATAGTACACTATATAAAACAGAGTAATTAAACATTTGCTACAACAAAACACAGTCAAATTTCTGTTACCTGGCTTCCAGGTATTTTTCCCTTCTAAAGTGTTCAAAACCTATTAGATGGTCTCACTTCTTTCCTTTATTCTGTTACGGATCCTCTTAGAATATAGCTGTGCATCTCCCTTTGATTAAAACCTGAAGCACCTAAGCTATAAAGCATAAAACTTCCAAAAGTTCTGGCCTTTGGGCTTTTCCTCTATCTTACCCTAGAACTCTCTGTGGAGAATGTACATCAAAAGGCACAGCATTTGGTACTAGGAAGCATATCTGAGCCATCTGTCATGCTAAACTTTTTTGCTAAGGATAATTTTGTTAGCTGCTCCTTCATTTCAATCAAGATACATACAAAAAACAGAAACTAGATGATTATTAAGGATGACACCATTTATGAGACAGACCCAAAGAGGAAACATGTATGTCTGGTGGATTTTGCAAGGGGAAAAAAAAAAAAGCCTTTGTACCATTATACTAAGAAAAACCGGGCTGGACAATGAGGGCAGGATGGAGTCCACTCAAATACACTTTTAAAATTCCTTTCTAAAGGGGCCTTTGTAATGCTATTTCTGAATGCCTCCAGAGTAATTCTTAATTGGTTCCTAGTATTTTCTAGTCTTGACCTCTCAGCTACACTCAGGGCTAACACATATTTAATTATTGGGTTCAGAGTATGAATGAATTCACAGGCTTTTTTGCCTTATGACGTAGTACTTTACTCAAATGATAGATTACAAAATCTAAAAATCAAAGCAAGAAGTTGGGTATGGTGAATCAACATGGCTACAGACACTATTAATCTTCCTTTTTCCTGGTTTCATTAAAAAATTACAAATGAGCCACTGAGCAAAGAAACTTGCAAAATTTCAGGTAAAAATGATGCAGTATTCATCCCATAATCAAAATATCATGTTAAGATGTTCAAGGTCTTTGTGTGAAAAATTCTTTTAAGTAACTTAACATATAACTTACGCTGTTACAAATTTAAGTTCCAAATGTGTACTCTTAAAATTACATAAAACAAAATTTTTTTTAAATAAAGAAGAATGAGTTTAAAGGGGAAAATAGCATTCATTTAATTTATGAGACATTATTTTATTTAAATTATTATTTTTATTTTCAATTGTAAGCAGCTCAGGAGAAGAATACCAGGTACCAACCATGTGGAAGAGGGTACCACATTTAGTGTAGAGGAAACAAAAATTTGCTTTTTGAAGAGTTATGAACAGAATAAAATTTCTATTTGGAAGAAATAATTTAAGGTCAACTTGGGGAATTCTGTATTAATGGATTTAAATTGCTGAATGCAATCCTGTCACTGCAGTTTCCACATGACTCAGCTGTGGATACCCCACTTCACAGGACAGATGCCTGACTTCCTCCGAGTGAAGTCCGGCTTTGCTTTGCTTAGAAGTCTTAGCAATGCATATGATCTTTTGATTCAGAAGATGATACTGCATCTTTACCAAAAGCAAAATGCCACAACAGCAAGCATCCAAAGTGACGAGGAGAAATGGAAACTCTTTGCAGAGATGATTGAGGACGACTGCTAGTCATTTAGTGTTCTGTGGCAAGAGCACAAAAAAATGGAAAAGCAGTTACATTCAATGTGTAGCATGGTAATCAAACTCACACTGTGCCGGTAGAATGGGTCAACTTTTGTAGGGTATTTGTCAAACTGTAAAGGGATCAAAGCAAAAGCTAGTTACTTAAAGGAACTGCATTTCTATTCACTGCTTCAATGGGGCAGCCCTAGACAAACTTCTCTGTTACTCAGCTGTCATCAGACTCAATAGCCTCATTGTATATGAAACCATTACGAACTTGGGAGTTGCTCTGACAAGAAACCGAAGAAACAGAGAAAGTGAAAACCCATATGGTACAGTTATGTCCTGGCCATACCATTATGCCTTTCTTTCTATTCTACATTTAGAGATTGGCACAAATTAAACATCTGAACTGGAGATAAGAGGCAACTATCCAGAAAAATCAGAGAGAAGTGAACATTTGGTTTGATGTATCCAGAGAATTCCCTCCATTTTCATCTTCACTTTGGCAGAAGAACTATACATTCCGCTGTCTTCTAAAATATACTGCACCCATTACAGTCCAATTTGGGCAAGGTCTTATGACCTCTCTTTTGAACAGAAAACAGCATACTCTCGTTTCCTCTAAATAATTTCATCATTGCAGTGCTGTAACCAGACAGATTTCATTTATTTGTGAAACAGCACACGTGAGCTGGTGTATATTCTCCCCAAATATTTGGTCCTTAAAGATATAATTATCGAGAAGTTATAGTTTATCCAGAAAAAAAGATACAAGATTTGTTATGGGAAAACTTCTTGGGTCCCAAGGTTCATCTCTAATATTCTTTTCAATAACATTTGTAAGACAAATTTTAAAAATACATTAAAAAAAAAAGTTGAACAAAATGAGGAAGGTAAGGGGAGAAGAAGCAGTTAAGTTTGGTGATAGGAACTCCCCTTAAAATCATGGAGTATAAATTTATTATCATAATGCTTATATTACTTGCCTTAAGATCAAGTACTTCCCTAAATATTAGAAAAATAAATCAGTAAAAATACTCTAACACTCACTAGTAGAAACAAGGCTCTATCAGAATATATAGCATTCCAATATGGCACTATTCATTGTCGTTCTTAATTGGAAAACCAAAAAAACAGAAAAAACCCTGGTTCTCCCAGCATGTGCTGGCCAACGCCAGGCCAGAGCTGTGCTCCTGTGAGGCGCTCTGTCTCTGACCATTCGCTGACAGAGCACAGCATCAGATGAAAAAAATAATGCCTCCGCCAAAGTGGGTTTAGAGAATCCATTTGAAGGAGCAGGTGCTACCTGAGGTGGCCCAAGTCTTCTGACAGGTCCCTTCCCCCTTCTCATCTCTCTTTTCCTGACTCCCAGTATTCTGTAAGCATTTATTTGCTAGTATTTAGTGCAAAGCACAGCCAGTATGTTTTTCTATACGGTGGCAACCCCCTGAGATGCTCAAGAAAACAAAATTACCCTTTAGGAAGGTAATTACCAACACTGAATGCGACAGTTCTGAGGGCATCTAGAATAAAATCCACCCACTGCAGATAGAAATGTCTAGAAAAAATCTCCTCCTTTAGGCCTTTTAGAGCGGCCTGAAGTAGGGCACGTTCCCTCCTCTTTGGCAAAGATGGACAAGACCAAAGGAGCCCCCCACAGCTCCCACGTCCCGTCCGATCTCCTGTGGCCTCCAACAACCCAGCCCAACCCCACCGTGCTGCATAAAGAAGAGCCGTGCTCTGCTGGTCCTCACATTTCTGCCTGGGGTACGCACCATGGGAGGTGCTGGCGTCGGCATGATGGCGGAGGGCGGGAGGGCGTGGGGGAACGGCGTGAACGTGTGCTGGTGCGTGTGCTGGTGCGTGTGCTGGTGCTGGTGCTGGTGCTGGTGGAACTCCGTCCGCAGGTAGGGCGGAGGGCCCAGGGAGGCCCCACGGTCAGCACTCTGGGAGGCCAGAAAACGTGTGTTCAATTCCTGTCTCAAGATGTCTTGCTCTGGAAAAGAAGAGAGGGGAGATGATGACACCTTGGTTTGTTAACAGACCGTCATTTACTTCAGGGCAGGACATCCAAGGGCCTTAACATGAAGGGACGCAGGGCCAAGGGCACAGGGGCCGGGACCACAGGGGGCATGGCCACTCAGATACAGATGTCCAAGGGACAACCAGGGAAGCAGTGGATACTGGGGCCAGTCATGTTCTGCTGTCTTTGCTCCCCAGGTGGCCTCTCAGAGCACCAAGCTGCAGAAGCCCAGGCCAAACAGCCAGAACAATCAGTCTTCAGCTCTGGGGCTGCTGCTGAGTCACGCTAGGCATGGCAAATAAGCCACCTGTGCCTCGGCTTCCTCATCTCAAAGATGGGGTCAATAATACTGCCTACCCCGTGGGTCTGCTTGTGAGGGTTAAGGAATTAACACAGTTAAATGCTTATGGACAGTGACTGGCAGAAGTGTCAGCTGTTATCACAGAAGGGCTCACATGTCCCCTTGAAGGTAAAATCACTTCTTTATAGTGTCTATATTGGTTATATAATATGGCTACAATGAATAAAAAATTGGGACGCTTATTAATTTGATTAATAAGGTAAGGAGAAAAGACCCAAATATTTAACGCCGGTCTTCCCCAGAATTCTGGGATATAGTATCATAGTAAACGCACCTCTTCCCACCAGGAAGAAGGTCCAAAGTCCTACTCAACTCAAGCAAACAAAAAATTCACTCCTTAATCCAGGATGTACCCCAAGAGTCTGGAGTAAGGCAGATATGGATCTGTGAAAGCTTTCATCACTCTAATGGGGAGTCTAGAAAGCGGGGCACAGTTATCTGTGTTTTACCACCCATAGGTGAACTTGGTTCGAAAAACTCATGAATCCCAATGAACCCATTCTACTTGGACCAGGGCTGTTTTACTGAGGTTGGGGTAGGTTAGCAACGTCGTTTGTACGTATTTTTGCTGAACCTCAGACCACAAAGGATTTGAGGAAGGTACCAAAAATACATGTAAGAAAGCAGAAAAGTCTAAGTAAATAAAAGCTAGCCATCAGGGACGACAGAGACAGCAGGTGAGGTCAAGGGCGAGGGTGGTGCAAGCATGGGAAGTGGACCCCAGGCTCCTCCATCCTACCTGAGTAAGTGCTCCCGGCCGGGTGTCCGGGCACCTGCAGACTCCCTGATGTCAGTGGTGGTGGAGGAGGCAAAGCAGTGGGAGGGGCAAACATATTGGGGTGATGTGAGTGTGCAGGGGGCTGGAGGGTGGGTGTGAAGCTGTGCAGGGGGCTGTGGTTGGGCAAAGAGAGGGGGAACGGGGAGGCGGAGGGGTGGTGGGAGATGTGAGCAGGGGCGGGCTGAGTCTTCGCTGGGGTGCTGCTTCTGCTACTGCTGTTGGAGTAGAAAAAAAGATATAAATAAAAAAAGAGGCGAGCCATTTATTTACTCTTATATTTAAAAAAAAAAAAAGATCCTTTCTAGCTTCCCCAAAGCCATTCAACACTTTCTCTCTCGAGTCTACCTATTTATAGATTCTCCCCTGTTCACACAAGAAACCTTTTTCCTGAAAGCACAGCTCTCCTAAACTTTCACAACAGTTACTAGAGACCCCAGCCACAACGTTCTCCCCAAAGTAGAAGCTGCTGCTCCAGGGCTGCCGGGCATCTCAGTGTTGAGGCAGCTGATTCTGTCCTCAAGAGTCCGGAGGTCCTCTCTCACCTCTGCGGCAAAATTCTCATCTCTACCCCTGAAAACCCCAACCCTTCCTATCCTCCACTGCCCACATCTCCTATGACGCATATAAGCAAAATTAACACAAAGGACTAAAAATAATGGTCTGAGTTCACCCCATCTGTCTGTCACCTCTTAAATGAAGGAGAACAAACAAGAAAAGAGGTGAAACCAGGGAGGCTGAATTGTCTACCACCTCAGGGCCACAGAAATGGACTAAAGGTCGGGAGACGGGCCCAGCCCTGGGAGAAGTAGCCTGCTTCCCCCGGCAGTGTCCTCTCCCATCAGAGATAGGAAAAGCAAGACCCCAAGCTGCCCACTCCCCCACCGTCGCCGCCGCCAAGCGCACCAGGTTGTTAAAAGGAAAACATTAATAAAGCCACGAAGCCAAATGGCCGCACCTGCCCCTCACACCAGGCTTCTCTCTCCCTTTTCTTTGCAGGTTTCTTCTGTGCTACTTTCTCAGCTTTCCTTTGCAATTCAAGCAAAGACAAGACAGAAGAGAGCCTGATGTAGGTGCGGGGCTTCTCTCCTTCTCAAAACCCAGCTTGTTTCTGCTCTACCCACCTCTCCACGTCGGGGGAGGTAAATCACCATGCTCACACCAGAATACGCCCTGGGTGCCAATCTTCCCACCTCTGGAGTTGCAGGAAGATGTGACTTTCTTCAAAACTTCCTCCCTCAGAAGCAGAACCTCCCTTCTAAGAAGCTCACAGCTCCCGGTGGGCTCTGAGGACCCTGCCCCGCCCCCCACCACCCGGTCTCTGCTCCTGCCTCCTGCACCGTGGATGCCCTGGCACAGTACCCTTCAGCCTTCACGCTCTCGGGAGTCCCTACCTTAGCGCTCTTTGTAATGTCCTCACTACCTGACCCCACCTGTCCTTTCCCCAGAGACCCCAGCCTTGCCTGACCGCCCCTTTCTCTGTCTTCTAGTCCCTGCCGCATAGAGAAAACAACGGTAATGTTTCCAACAAGGGAATGCCAGTCTCCTTGGGGATCCCTCACTACTACCTGCCTGTCCCAAGGGAGATGGCAAAAGTCAGGCAAGAGAAGAGCAGACAGGCTCACCTTAAACTGTTGAGGCTTAAGCTACTGCTGTTGTAGGCTGACAATGGCTGAGATGAGGGGTGGGCCTGCACAGGCGGGAGGCTCTGATGGAGCAGCTGGGTGGGGGACTGTGGCCGGGGCGGCCTCTGCACCTGCAGCTGCGGGGCGGGCTGCAGCTGGGCCTCTGGGGGGGCCTGTGGTGGCCGAGTAGTCGGAGGTGGGAGCTGAGGTGGGGCCTCTGTGCGCGGCACCAAGTCAGGGTCCGGGGAGGGAGCTGGGGGCTGGGGCTCCGCCTGGGGCTGGGGGAGTGGCGGTGGGACCTGAGGGCAGGGGTCTTTAAGCACCACAGGCTCAAAGACTGGCTCTTTGCAACAGTCCTGGCTCTTCTCCTGGCTTCTCTCTAGACCCGATATCTTGGGGACAATCGGCCCTGCATCCTGGCTGTCATGTTCGGGTAGCGTGCCAACACCTAACTCCGGATCTGTATGGGGGAGAGCAGAGACAAAACCACAGGCAATGAATGACACGTGAGTGTGGAGCAGGGAGGGGAAAAGCAAACTCCAAGACTATGTCACACAGTCCCAACAAGGCGCCCTGGCATCAACCATCCTGGGTTCCCGTCCTGTCTCCATGGCGTCGGGGAAAGTGCACACTGGTGAATGGGTCAATGGTGGATGGGAAAGGTGGTGGCGCAGCCTCTGCCTCTCAAGCAGCAATGCCCGCGGCGGGAGAAAGCCAAGGAGGCTGCAAATCAGGAAAGCAGTCCAGGCCACTGCCAGTCTGAAAATGAATGTTTTCCTTAATCTTGACAAAAAGTCTTTTATGGAGCAAAATGAAAATAAATAAATAAATGAATAAAACAGCCACCAAGTTGATTTTTCCCTTTTAAAACAAATATACGGTTCTTGAACATACAAAAGGGAAGTGTTTCAACAGCAAACGAAGCAAATGTTATTTAACAACACACAGATGTTTCTTCTTGGCTTTTCTCCCCTGCCTCCCCCCTATCCATTCTGGCTGATGAGACATACTTGACATTTAGAGAAGTAATTTTCCGTTTAGCAAGTGTTAAACTTCCAGGCAAAAGTCAGGCCTCTTAATGCCTGCCAACTGATCCCACAAACATCTGAGATCAAAGGTGCAAACATAAATTTAAATCAGGTTTACTATCAACTACACATGAGAGAGCTTTTAAGGCATTCCCCCTGGACCACGTTTTGCCTTACATTTTTACTTTGCAAGGATAATTGTTTCCCTTTTTTCTTTTGTAAATAAACTGTTTAAATGACTCTCACTTTCCAGCACTCTTGCCTGAGAATGAAATTTTTTTTTTCCATCTTTTGAGTTGGACAGGTCTAGCTGGAAACAGTGAAAACAAATAGCCAGCGGGTGAAAGAGCAGAAAAGGAACAAGGGCTGTGGACTGGGCTCAGACCACGACTGCCTACTCTTTGCCATCCTCACCTCAAGCTCCTTGGTTCACATAACCCCACGGCCCGCCCCAAGCGCCCTCACCCTCTCATTTCTCCACTCCCCCCACATTCTCCCCAACCTTCCACCTGCAGCCAGGAAGAGAAAACAAACGTCTGCTACCAGACGTAGCAGATTTCTGATGAAAACCCCATCTAACAGAGAAGAGAGCTCGTGTCCCATGGGTTTAGGCTTTCCTCAGGGCTGACCTTCCCTTCCCCTGCTGAGTGGCTGACACTATGTCCCTTGAAGGCAGGGACAAGCCGAGACCTTGGCGTGCTGTTAGAGTCTGCCCCACACTCACTGGGTGCCTGCTGCTCACCCTGCCTGGTCCCTCTGGCGTCCTGCCACTGGAACAGCTGATCTGTCATCAGGCCAGAGCACTGCTGGGACCTGAAAGCCTTTACATGCTGCCATTCCACCCGTGGCTGCGGGGCGCCAGCCACTCCTTTGCCCTCGCCGGCCACCCAGGGACAGTAGCAGGCGGTACTGTGCAAGGGAGGTGAGAAGAGAACGAGAACGTGGGAGTGATGTGGGTGGGGCTTGGAGAAGGGGGTGGAAGAGGGACGGGGGCTGCTGCAACCCATCTTCCCTATGGTAATGGGGCTGACTGACTGGGCATGGAGAGTAAGGGTGCAAGGAGCAGCTCTGCCTGAGAACCACACAAGAAATGCAACCACAGCCACTCGGCTTCTTTTCCTTGGGGACTACAGACAACACACCCAGGGGGCAGGACAGTGACACTGAACCTGGATATCAGCTTCAAGCAAAAATCCTACAGTCATGACTGAAATGTATAAAACAGACGCTCCTGTATGAAGTTAAGAGGTATGCCTCTCTCCAAAGGTTAGAACCGCACCTAACATAGCAGTTATACGATTACTCCATAAGCTGAATTCCATAAAATCTTCTTACAGATGAATGAAAGCCTGACATGACATCAAGGTAAAGGAATAGCCCGTTTAGGAGTAAGTGTGTTTGTACATAGCTGGGCAAAAAAAATTACCTTTTCCACATTTTTGTGCTAAAAAGACCCATCTTTTTCTTTTATGACTACGGTTTAGAAATAGAAGGAGAACGGATTGCCATATTCTCTAAAATGAAGGTGGCTTTCAGGTATTCCGAAATGAACAAAGTACTTTGGGTATGAACTTTCCCTTCCTGCCTCACTCTATTGGGTATGAAAAAGTATGACATTCTCCCTTAGTGTATTAATTTCTGCTGATGTACTATCATGTATACATGCTTGTCATTTTTCTTCCCAGTCCTTTACTTCATCATTTTCAATGTTGTTTTGGGAAACTGCACATATAGATCTAACCTTTAACATGCACAAAAGCTGAAATCACCCCTGGGTTTATAAACAAAGCCCATCTTTGGGCTAACGTGAGCTTGGTCCACAGGCGAGCCTGGAACAATTACACTGGCAGCATGGAGAGGAAGCCTCTTTTCACGTGTTTCAGGTACCAAAGGACAAAGCTTTGATCAAATAGAGCCCTGATCCCACACAGTTCTATCCCGCTATGTCTAAAGAATCTTTTCAGGAAGATTTTTATGACAGAAACTGGAATTTCATGGGCTCCTAAAACTTCGGTTTCTAAACTACAGAGCTAAAAACCATCAAGAATGACGCTGAACTTGGACAGACCCCCTCAACTGGAAGGCTCCTAGAGCACAAAGGAAAGCCTGTGTGGACGTGGGGCCACCCACTTCCCAGTGGTCTGGCCCTATTTCCTCTCACTGCTTTTTCCAACGTCTTACAGAAAATTCTCTTCAGTAAGGAATTAATTATACAAGCACATCAAAATTCACACACTTCACATAACAGAGGCCAATTCGTTAAGTGAGGGAAAGAAAGCACCAACAACCCAGAAATTCTATCAGCACAAAACACAGTAGGGACTCCTCCCACTCCAATGGTTGATTTAGGATTATCATGCTCGCTACAAAGACAGCACGTTTTTATCCTTTTGTCCTGCTCTGTTCTCTCCAGACTGGGGGTGGTGGAGACTAAATAAATAAACTGATTTCAACTTGATAAGTTTAAACTCAAATTCATGATCTCTTTCCAAAAATCAATGTCCAAGCAAAGTTCCTCTTTCACATAAAAGGAATCTTTACTTTCTAAAGGATACCACTCAGAGGATATCCTTTAAATCTACTTTTGCTGTAAGGAAACACACTAGAAATACATAGATAAGCACTATATATATTTTGCCTCACTCTAGTCTTTAATAAGTCTCTAGAAATCGGACAATGCACAGCCAGGTTTGCAGGAGGCATGGTGCAGGCTTGGGCTCGTTCCCCAATTTAGGCAAATGGAGGTGGCTTCCACATCTTGCCTATTGCCCCAGTTTCTTAACGCCGACCAAAGCACAGCCAGAGTAAGAGGTGTGGTGCTGAGCCTGGGGCAATCGATGCCACCATCAGGGATTCAGGAGCCACCAAAACCTCTCCAAGGAACCCTGGAAGTTTCTGTGGAATCACCTGTAGTAAATGGTAGAGCAAACCAAGCAGCACCAAACTGTGAAACAAGTTCAGAATCCTGGAGACCAATTAGCTCACTATGTCTCAACTTTTCACATCATATAAATCGCCAGAAGATCTTATTAAAATGCAGGTTCAGGGCGGGTCACAGTGGCTCAGCAGGTAGAGCTCTCGCCTGCTGTGCTGGAGACCCGGGTTTGATCCTGGTGCCTGCCCATGCAAAAAAAAAAAAAAAAAAAATGCAGGTTCAGCAGTGAACAAAAAAGTATTTGCAAAATCCCCTTGGGGGGGGGGGAATGGTGAGAAAGGGGGAAAATTCAACTTCCCCATGTGGAGAATTCCTGATATTCTCACAAGCAGTGGGGACAACCAAAGCAATAAGCCCAGCCCCTAATCTTGAAGTTTGTTCATATGAAACTTATCCCCACAAAGGATAGGCTAAGCCTACTTAAAAATTAGGCCTAAGAGTCCCCCCCAGAGAGCCTCTTTTGTTACACAGATGTGGCCTCTCTCTCTCAGTCAACACAACAAGCAAACTCACTGCCTTCCCCCTCTCTATGTGGGACATGACTCCCAGGGGTGTAAACCTTCTTGGCAAAGTGGGACAGAAATTCTAATGAGCTGGGACTCAGTATCAAGGAAATGTGAAAACCTTCTTGACCAAAAAGGGAAGAGAGAAATGAGACAAAATATAGGGTCAATGGCTGAAAGATTTCAAACAGAGTTGAGAGGTTATTCTTATGCATTATATAGATATCACCTTTTTAGTTATGGTATTTTGGAGAGGCTGGAGGGATATGCCTGAAAATGTAGAGCTGTGTTCCAATAGCCATGTTTCTTGAAGATGATTGTGTAACGATACAGCTTTCACAATGTGACTACGTGATTGTGAAAACCTTGTGTCTGATGCTCCTTTGATCTACGGTATGGACAGATGAGTAAAATATATGGAGTCAAGATAAATAAATAATAGGGGGAACAAATGTTAAAATAAATTTAGTAGATGGAAATGCTAGTGATCAATGAAAGGGAGTGATAAGGGGTATAGAAAAAAACAGGGAAAACAAAGGCTAAAATATATTGGGTAGATGGAAAGACTAGTAATCAATGAGAGTGAGGGGTAAGGGGTATGGTACGTATGACTTTTTTTCTTTTTCTTTTTTTTTCTGAATTGATGCAAATGTTCTAAGAAATGATCATGGTAATGAATATACAACTACGTGATGATATTGTGAGTTATTGATTACATACCAAGAATGGAATGAGCATATGGTAAGAATGTTTGTGTTTGTACATTGTAATGTTTAAAAAAATTTTCTTAATAAAAAAAAAAGAAATGCAGGTTTGGATTTGACAGCTTTGAAGTGGGGCTCCAGATCTGCAGTTCTATGAATCTCCCAGGTGATGCTGCTGCTGGGATTCCTGGTGCCTGCTCTGAGTGGTCAGGAGCTTACCCAACCCACTCTGATTAGATGGGGAATCAAGTCCAGAGAAATTAAGGGACTTGCCTGCTGGAAATCATTTGGCTGTTTAATAAATCAGCAAACTTGAGTTTTAGTACTAACTCTGCCACCATCAAGTCTCTTTTCTCCAATTTATGTTATGATGCCTTCTAAAAACAAGTCCTAAAGCAAGGCAGGATATCGATTAATCCAGGACTCCCTTAAAATATTAAAGTACAGCGTACAGTATGAAGGGGTTAGGAAAGCTACAAAGAGTTGCCAGAATAGCATGCATCAGCTAAAACTGAAAGCTCTCATCAATCCATCCTGGTTTTGATATTGCAAACTACAAGCAAGACAGTGATAGGTTTGAAGACCGGTAAGAACTTTGGGGGCTGAAACAGTTTTATGATTCCCCATTTATACGACTCTCTTGAGGCTCTGATTAGGCGTTATGCAATTTTGTGGCTAATCGGTAATGCATTTCCTCTTCCTTTCAATTATTCAATAAATGTATCTTCCAAGTTAAGCTTTTCCATCTTGACAATCTGTCTTAACTGTGCCTCTCCATAACTGGCAAGAACACATTTTAAAAAATCATTTTGTATTGTTCTGCACTCTGAATTTTCCACAGGACGAAATTTGCTGAGGTTGAAAGAAATAAGAATGTGCAAATTGACTAGTTCTATTTTAAAATTTTATCCATTATATTTTGGGGTTTATAATAAAAGAAATGCAAATTCAAATTACACTGCAAACCACACAGCTAAAAGGGTGAACTTACTGCCTATAAAGAATACTTCAATAAAACTGACTCAAACATAGTAAGTTAAAAAATAATGGTAGATAAGAAAAAATTTGTTTGATTTTAATACAAGTTCCCTGAGGTTGTGGAGAAATGGGCCTCCCTTGTACATTACTAGCACATGTAAACTACAAACCTCTGTGGGGGGCATTTTGACAACACTTAGCCAGATAACAAATGGAATTCCCTTCACCTGGTATCAAAGAATTTAATCCCTAGACAGGATGAAACACCACCAGGTTTTGAATTGTAAATTTAGGAACAACCCAAACATAGCTGATTATTTAAATAAATTTGGGATAGCAATACAATGAGAAATAATGCAGCTGTGAAAGTGAATGAAGAACTCTGTGCATACAATGAATAGCATATACTACCTTTTGTGAAAAATGGAGGAAAAATAATATGCATTTATGTATTATTACTTTACGGATAAAGAAGCTCTGAAAGCACATTCAAAAATCAGCGAAACTTGGGGGCTTGGGAAGGAGAAAGAACTGGATAGACACGGAATTGGAGGGTACAGAGATATTTTTGAACCATGTGATTGTATTACGTATTAAAAATGTTTAAAAATAGTCAAATTTAAAAACAGTCTAAGCAAGGGAAAAAACATAAGAAAACTGGAACTCTTGAATGGCGGTGTGGTTATAGGTATGAAGAATATAACAATGACAAGAGAACGTTATATACACGTTTCTAACAAATTTGAAAATAAAATGGATCTTTCAGAAAAAATACAAATTATGAAAAAGGTGGGGAAGGGGAGAACCAAACCCATATAATTTTATAGACAATATTTCTAAACCCTCAAGAAGTAAATTATTCTTGTTATCGAAATTAGAAACCAACAGCAAACATTATACACCACAGGAAGCAAAACCACTGTTTACCAAAAAAACATGTAATTAGCCAGAAAACATAAGACAGTTAAAAACATTAGAACTAATAAAGGACCCATTAAGTTACCAAAATAAAGAAAATCCACAAACATGAGTAGCTTTTTTACATACCAGCAAGTCAATAAAAAATAAAATGGAAAAAAAAAAATGCAAAGGGGGGGCCCTGTTTACAATAACAAAAATCATAAGACTTGGGAATGAATCTAACAAGAAAATTATAGGGCCTATAAACTTTCAGAAACGTATACTCCTCCCAAAATGCTTTAAAAACTTTTTATTTTTTTTGGCATGGGCAGGCTCCGGGAATGGAACCCGGGTCTCTGGCATGGTTGGTGAGAATTCTGCCAATGAGCCACAGTTGCACCACCCAAAACTTTTGCTTTTAAGCATGTTTTATTATGCAGAGAGGGTGGGGGGGATATGAGTACAGGTATGAAGGGAATAACAATGATTAGAAAATGTTATATACACAATGCTAAGTATAAATTTGAAAATATAAAGGATCTTTAAAAAAATATTATATAAAAGGAGAGGGGCACAAATTTACATTAAAAGATAGCTCCCATTAGGGGATACCATTCTCTGGGGGAGTTTTAGAAACTCGTGGGAATTGTGTTTGGTTTGTCAATTACTGGAGGGAACTGGTGGCTCTTAGGGATGTTGGATGCACTGCAATGTATGGGACAACCCTACATAGCAATATTGCAACCCACTTTCTAAAGTCCCACTGGACATTTGTGCAGCTGAAAAACCTGTTTATAATCATCTGAGGCTAGAACCTAATTCAGCACCAATGGTAAGGCTGCTTTTGGTATTTGAACTGCCATAACCGCTACCTATCTGCTTGAGTGTGTATTTCTACCAGCCGTGCTCATACACAATTCTATGCACAGATTAAAGCCTCGGACCCTTTCATTGTCTTCTAAAGTATATACACATTTATATCATTAAAAGCATATTATTACTAAGCATTTTCCATTTATTTTTCTTTTACACAGCTTTATATATTTTTAAATTATGTGTGTATATATAGGTTATATTTGGTTCCAGAAAGTAAAGAATGAGGGTGTGTTACAAAATATCTCATTATACACGGGGGGCACTGGATCTAGTAGGGTTGCAATTTGATGCATTATGTCTCCATGATGAAACGCTATGCTTTCACACATCCAATAATTTACTGCGATGAGTTACTTCCTAAAAGGTTGTCGCGTAAATTAAATTAAGTTGTACAAAGTGTTTTCCACAATGCATGGGACATAATTAAGTGATCCATTAATGTTCCCACAGTAATTGTAAACAAATATTTAATATCATGAAAAACATTTCATGGCAAAACTACTATTAAGCAAAATAAAGCCGACTGCTATCAGTACAGTCTAGTGTCTGTGTAAACATAAAATGTATGCACACAAAACAGATGGGAAAAATACACACCAAAATGCTCAGTGTAATCCCATCATCCAGAAATAATTTGGTTGAGTTTAATTTTTATATGTGTCTTCACTTTCCAAATTTTCTTTAGTGAATATGTATCATTATTAGAAAAGAAAAAAGGGATGTTATATTCTAAAATGAGTTCCTCCACCATCAAAAGGAGTCAGGTGAGAAAGTGGCTGTTCAAGTCCTTTAAAATTGCTTTAGCTTCTGGGTGGGTTTTTAAAAATCTCTTCACCCAGAGGACAGATCAATTATTTGCCTCTCAGAAACGAGGATAGGACATGATATGCATTAGCCGTCCATCTACACACGGAAGAACGTTCCCAATAGGTTCTAATTGGGTGTACCGTGACAGAAAGGAAATGGTGACTACTGATGAAGAAGGAAGAGGAGAAGCAACAAAAACACTCACTCTCCCAAGGCTCAGCTTCTGTGCCTCTGATCGCATGCTCTGCTAGAAAGCCCAAACAGGGCTCACTCAGTACAAGGTCATTACTGCAGCCTCAAAGACATCAGGAAAACCAAGTGTGGCATCAGCCATTAGGCAAAGCATCCACCCATCCATCTATGCCTTTCCAACTTTCTGATCCATATCACCTAGAGAATGTGCCTGCTCTGTCTTAAAAATTATTCCATTTTCTAGTTCTCTCTCCTTATTTATCCAAAAGATAAAAGCCCACCAAGACCTCACCATTCAGATGGACTGAAGATCACAGTCTAATAAGAAAAGAAACCTAAATTTAAATTCAAGTGGGAATATTAATAAAGAACTGAAATTGTTCCACACCCAAAAGCCCAGAAACACATGGAAGTATCAACTTCTTGTAAATCAACATGCCATCATTTCAAGTTGCTAGCAATGTCCATTATTTAAACACTTTGTCTATTATGTTACCTGAAACAAGATCTCTAAGCAATGACTGTATATTTTATAAATACTTCTTAAAACACAAATTGCACAACTGAATTAATTCTGTTCTTTTATCTCCAAAAACCTACACTCCAATGTTTTTTATAGAAAAAGTCTACCTTCTCTAACGTACACTTCTCTTTGTCTTCTTCCTCTCCCTCCTTCCCCAAATCATTACACAGAGGCCAGTTTGTTCCACTAACGGATTCATTCACTAGAATGAATGGAAGGATGACACTCAGTCTTGCAGCTCTTCTTTTCAGTCACTGAAACTGTACAAATATAAACTGAGGAAAACTCACTGTTTGTTCAAGCCAAATTAATTTTCAAACACTGCAGGAGTGGGTGATCGGGGAATGATGGGTGCTTGGCAGGTCTCAAAGAGATCCCATTTTGTGCCTGCCATTTTGTGTAACATTAATAATTACCATCTGAGAGGCTAAGCTCTGGGCTGGAATCTGTATCACAAACCTCTGAGAGACTCCAGTGTTCCCATTAAAAGCAAAATCCTAAACAGGGGAAAAAAAAAAATAGCCACCGTATCAACCAAACCATCAGGAGCCCACTGGGAAAGCTGTGTGGAACCAGCAGACTAGGGGCTGCCATTAAATCAGGAAGCTAGTTCGGCTAACACCGACTTTACCAGATTAACTCAGGTAGGGGTCAGTCTGACAAGGGTTAAAGAATGCAACACACTGCCCGTCAGTATATTTCAACTTGTATCACTTTTGGTCCTCCTAAACCCCACATTAAAAAGCATCACTGCATACATATATGCCCACGTTCCTGATACCTAAAGAACCAGGAATCTGTCTTCAAGGTAAATAAGTAAATATCAACCATTGTTCTTGACTGTGCAGACTGGAGGCCATCAGAATGGCTTCCTCCAATAGGAGGAAATGCCTTTGGGTTTGCAAATACTTTTACTTCTTTTGCACCTTCTAGCAAGCAAGAGTGATGAAGGACCATGTAGAGAAAGGACCAAATTCAGAATGAAAGAAATATGTTGTGATCCACTAGAGGTGGGAGTGGGGCCTGAAGTCTTTAAAGTTCCAACAACCCACAGTATCAAAGATGATGTATAATGTTTGTGTCTTTCAGTTTATACAAGGAAAAGAATGATTAGTACTATGTCACTTCATATGCCCAGCACTGTGCTAGAACCTGAGGACATGAAGATGAAAAAGAAACACTCCTGCCTTCCAGGAGCTTGCAGCTGAGAATGGAGAACACAGTGCACAAGAAAAAATTATGGAAGAGGCAGTCAGGAAATTTGTGGCCTTCAACTTCAGTTTTTGTATCTATGAACTTCTGAGATGAGATCATTAGTGATGATGAAGGCATCTATTTAATTAAGTCTGAATCACTGATGGGAAGGCACTTTTATCTATAACATGTTGGCACGGCACTGACCCCAAGGATCAATGTATGTGTCCTGGGCCAAAATCAACTGAACTGTGTATGGGATGTGGAGAGAGCTGACAGGACAAACAGGATGTGAAGGAAGAAATCTCTCGTTTCTGAGAACACAGGAAACACTCCTAAACAAGCTTTTGTGTTTTGGCCTCAAAGACATACGTCTATTTTTGCTCGTGTCCTCCTGACAGCCTCACGATTGATTCATCAGCTGCCTTCTTTGGACAAGATTGCCTTCTGCTCGATTTTCACCCCCAGCCCCTTCTACAGGTCTCAGCTGTTCTGGCCAGTCTCAGTCAACCCTGTCTGGCTGTTGACCAAGCACCCGCACGGCCCTGGGCACAAACAAAAGTAGTCTTAGAACCAGGCACCATGCAACATCTAACAAGGTACTTCTGTGTCTGATTGTATAAGAGGTCCTGACAAGGAGAGGCTCCAAAAAGATTTTCAACCAAACATAAATGTATCCATATGACATGACACCCCCACTCAGAGTAAAGAACAAATCTAAGGGCAAATCTGATTTAAAAGTATTTTTTTAGCTAATAAAAGCAACAACACAGGTTCCTTAAAGTACAGGAAAACAGAGAAGTCCTTTGCTTATTTTGAAAAATTTCTCAGATGTGGACCCAAGGCACTGAAAAGTGAGTTACAATTTTAGATGTTTGGTTTTTAAAAAACAGAGCGTGTCTTCCTACTATGTCTTTCCTATTACCCAGTTAACAAGGAAGGGAGGATGTGAGGGAGAAAAGAAAAGGATATTATCCTTTTAAAGGGTGCCCTCCCTTCAGTTTTTTCATTACCAAGTATCTAGTTTGCTAGCTGCCAGAATACAATATACCAGAAACAGAATGGCTTTTAAGAAGAGGAATTTAATGAGTTGCTAGTTTACAGTTCTAAGGCCGAGAAAATGTCCCAATTAAAACAAGTCCATAGAAATGTCCAATCTAAGGCATCCAGGGAAAGATACCTTAGTTTAAGAAGGCTGATGAAGTTCAAGGTTTCTCTCTCATGTGAGAAGACACATGGCAAACACAGTCAGGGCTTCTCTTTCAGCTGGAAGGGCACATGGCGAACACGGTGTCATCTACTAGCTTTTCTCTTCTGGCTTCTGGTTTCATGAAGCTCCCCGGGAGGTGTTTTCCTTCTTCATCTCCAAAGGTCGCTGGCTCGTGGACTCTGTGCTTCGTGGTACTCCAGCATTCTCTGCTCTCTCCGAATCTCCTATTCTCCAAAATGTTTCCTCTTTTATAGGACTCCAATAAATCAATCAAGACCTACCCAAAATGGGTGGAGACATGTCGTCACCTAATCCAGCTGAACAACTACTCTTGACTAAATCACACCATCCAGGGAGATGATCTGATTACAATTTCAAACATACTGTATTGAATAGGGATTATTCTACCTTTATGAAATGGAATTTTGATTAAAACATGGCTTTTCTAGGGGGCATACTTCCTTTCAAACCAGCACACCGAATATAAATGAGGAATCGAAAGCTTGTGTCAAGCTCACAGAACAGGGCATAATACTACATACTACTTCCTTACTACAATGTTGCCCCCAGCTACCTTCTATTGTCACTGTCCAAGAACACTGGCGACCACAGCGAGAAGATGCAGTGATCATGAGGCTAACTGGATCCTGGTCTCCTTCTGAAGCAAAAATTCTTCAGTGTAACGTGTCCTTGTCATTTCATCCCTTTAATATAATAAACAATTTTTCCTGAAGCTGTACATGTCATTTGTATCAACATATTTATGACATTTCAGGGTTATGGAATAACGCACCTCGCTAATGACTTTCTACTCTAAAAGGTGATATATACCTGTTACGGTACGCAAATAACTGGCCCTAGGCCATACTCTAGTTTCAACACTTTGAACTTTACCAAGGATCATTTTCTCAAGGACAAAGGTAAAGCCATCAGCAGCTTTACTGCTGCTTAACACCAACTTAAGGACTATCAGTCACCCTGATCTAAGGTGCTTGTTAGACAGTTACTGGGACTAGAAAAGAGGCTGGGTGGGGTGTGCCATAATGAAATTTAAGAATTTCCATTTTTCAAGTTTATCTTGGGTTGTTTCTTAGCTCCCTGCCCCCTACTGTCCACCCCCAAGTTTCTTAATTGTCTGCATGCAGGGCTATGATGTGCCAGCTGAGTTTTTGGCTGACCTGAGCTCCAATAAACACTGACTTATTTCTATTGTGCTTCAGAGTGTACAAATAACCCATTTATCCTTCTAAATGGAAGAGTCACCTGCAGCATGTGATATCTCTGTATCTACTACTTTCCCCTCAAACCCCCCTCCTCCTTAGGGTCTAGGTATAGAAAGGACTGGAGTTACCCTACTACTGAGGAGTGAAGTGGGGGAAGAATCACAGATGCCAAGGCATGTGAATGACTTCTGGCCCTGTGCTCCCCCTGTGCCAATGTCACTGCCCAGGAGGAGGGTATGGTTAATTCTCACAAGCAAGATAAGCAATGTCGATCAATCTTCTACCAAGTCCACACAGCTGTCACCTGGTGTGCAGAAGCAGAGGCAGCTATTCCTTCAGAGAATCATTAAATATCCAGAAGGCAATGTTTTCCCAGGGGACACTCTGAGAGTTACCTGTGTCCTGTTCTCTTTATGTCACTGTAAAAAAGTGGGCTTTACACCTTGAGAAATACCTACCACACTTTGGCAATGAGGTCATCACTGAGACACAGCTGTCTGTACTCCTGAGGACATGACAAAACTCCTCCCCAGTCACTTCAAATGATCTGCCCCTGGGACCAGGGTGCCGCCAAAATCCCCTGCAATCTGTCTGACCAGCTTACGTGTGAGCACTTGAGGTGCTTCTAGAACGAATCCTGAAAGACACTTTTCTAACATCATGGAGCGAGGCTTTGATTCTTTAGTTGAAAGAGGAGTAGGGAAAAGAGCTTTGACAGTTTCTCCAAGTAAGTTTTGACTTTTCGGATTCCAAACTGTCCATCAGCTCATACCATGATTGCTATGAGTCACGTTCAAGGACCTGAAACCTGTCACATAGAAAGGAAGTATATTTATCTCAAATGACATCATGGGTAGAGCTAGGACCAAAGGATGCATACTATAGAAGAAAATATCAACCTAAAATGGACTGGAATGGGTTCCCTCATAGGGAAAGTGTTTTTAAGGGCTCATTCTTGAAAGTATCCAAGAGAACGCTGAGTGACTATGTCAAGAACACTTTAATGTTATTCATGGACTGGGAAGGAGACTGAACTAGATAGTTTCTGAGATTCCATGAGTTCCTGAACAAGATTTTTGTAGTGCTTTCCTTGGAAGACTTTCCCCTTCTTTATTTTCCTCCGTCTTTTCAGAACTCAATCTTCTAAAATATCTCACCTGTAGGTTAATGAACACTTCTTGATTTGCAGAAATTGTGAAAACGCTTCATGGTTAAATAGTTATACACTAAGAACTGCCACACCACATGGCTTTAGATATAATTTTATTTGGGAACAGAAGTAAATCTGCTTATTTCTGGCTGGGACGTTTGTCAAGTTGATGGAGACTTCTTAAAAGGCACAAGTCCTACCAATCCTCAAACTGATTTTCTACAACCCAGCATGTAACAAACACTTGGTAGGAAAAAAAAAAAATCTATTGCCATTATTTCTTTTGCCAAGTATTATTATATCCTCAATTTACCACAGAAGAAACAAGCATGTTTAAATATTAAAAACTTGAAGCTACGTATCTACGAGGTTCACGAAAGCAGCGGACAATTTGAAAGGGGAAGACGTTACGACTTTAGCCTGTTAGAGTCACCTTGCAAATCTGACATGTGAAAAATCAGCTTCCTAGAAATAAACAGCAAGGAATTTTAACTACACTTGGATAGAGGTGGAGTAAAACCCAAACAGTGCTGTCTCCTACTTAGCAATGATCATCCTGGAAGGGAAATGTTGTCAGACACCCAATTTGAGGCATGGGACATGGGCTGTCAAAATGACTTAAACCCTGCTGCAAATATTATAACTTTATCCTCAGATTTGCATTCCAAACAGCAGAAGGTACTAAAGTTGTTCAGTTTTTCCTTCTTCAACTGCCAGAGGACCATATCTGCTTGAACATCCTACCTTCATCTTCAGCTCAAGAGGACTAAAATCAAACCCAACTCCACCCGCTCCAAGTCTGATTCCCCAAGCTCCATCATGGAGGCTCAGAATCACAGCTTCAATCTATTCTCATCCCCCCTCACATTAGTCAGCAACTTCATAAGTGTTTCATGTATGAATTACTGCTTATATGATGCCATTAAACACACAATAAAATGCTGCTGTAGAATCTGTTGTCCTCCTAGTAGCCCGAATGAGCTTTTAAAACGTAAATCAAATCAGGTCATGCTGTTGAATCCTCTGTTAAAGTCCTCCAATGGCTTATTATCTGTAGAATAAATTCCCAACTCCTCACCAGGGCCTCTGCTGCATGCCTGCTCTGCTCCAACCACCGTCCAAATGGGCCACGCTCCTGCCCTCTCCCCTTCTGACACACACCTGCACTTCTTCAGTGCCCCATTCAAACCACCCTGTTAACACCTTCTCCAGCCACCGCAGCCTCTGGGAGCTACCCTGTCCGACAAACTGCTGTTCTATATACCTATACCTGTGGGACGTAGCAGGCACTTAGTGCACACTGTTATTCATATTTTAATACCCACAAACAGTTTCTGAGAAGAGGGAGGACCTCTTTAGTTCTGAACTCATTTCGATCCTGAACACAATTCTTCCCATATAGTGAGCTCTTGATAAATATTTGATTTCTTTAACCACATCATAATCAACTTACAAAATCTAAGTTTCTTTATATCTGCAATTCAAAAGGAAAAATAACCATAATGAGAACAAAAATTCAATAAACAATTCACATTAAGCCAGAAAAATCATGTCTCTTTAGAGTCATTCCCATAATTGGATATTATACTACACTAAAATAAGCAACTATGAAATAATTGGAAGCCATTATGAGGATTAAGGATTCATCTTTGATATGTAATAAAACTAATGTTCTATTTTGAATCATAAAAGATTCTAGTACAGTTTCTTTGTATAACGAAAACGTAGCACAATCAAAATCACTCAATATCAAAGGAAAGATATGTTCGTAATCACAGGCAGGTAAAACCTCTTTAGGTATGTGCCCATGGCTGACAGGTAGGACCTAAAGTAACTATAAACTATAAATACCAATATATTTTTATATGGATTGAAAAGAATAAGTAAGAAAACATAAACAGCTGTTACCTTGGGGAATACTTATGAAGAGGTGTCAGAATATTTTTGTTTTCTAGCCTTCTACATTATCATCATTTTCAACAGAATTCTGGGTTTAAATCCAAAAATGAGCTAAAGTCGAATAACTGTGCCAACAGCAGGTAACCAAATACAACCATTATGAGAAAACCAAAGTCAAAACTTAAAAAAAAATTAGCCAAAGAGAACTGTTAAATAGAAAAAATTAAATAGCAATGAGATGTCAAGGAGCACTGAACGCTACAAGGAATAATGCCCGAACAGTGAATAAAGCCCCAAGCATGTGGAATTGAGGGTGGAGAAGCTCAGAGAAATTGAAGTTTTATCCCAATACAGTAAAAACCTCTATAATGAGGTAGCAAAATACAAGTGTGAAACACACACACATACATACATACAGCCTAATTTATACAATATGGACCTCCCTGAAAAGATGGATAGGTAGGACTCAATTTTTTTTTAAGCTGTGAAAAAACTACAAATTGAAAATTCAATATTCAAATGACAGTTTTCCTAGGGAAAACCCAAAAAACGTAATTGCAATCAAACTTGAGGGTTGGTCAAAAGACAGCAAGGTAGACTGGGCCATATCTTAAGGATACTTAGAAGGGTAATCCTGGATGAAAGTCTCATTCTCAGCTTGTTCACCTGACCATAAGCACCCTTAAAAGGAAATCGTGATTCTGTTAGAGGTTAAAGCTTCCCCTACAGGAGAAAATCACCACTCGGAGACTGACAACGACTGTCAAGCGAGGATTCACACTCCAAGGTACTTCAACTGAACAAAGACACAGGGAGACCGTCTGAGGCTGAATGACAGGGTCTTAAGGTTCTTGTTTCTCTTTCCACCTCAATATGCCATCATCTTCCAGCTTGCCTACCGCACCAGCTCACACTTGTTGGTCTCAACCACAGCACACACCTTGTAGCCACCAAGGAATTTAACAGTCTGCTTGCTACCCCCCATTTTCACAAAAGCCAGACAGGCTAATATAAATTTAAATGCGCCTTTCCTCCAGGTGCCAAGACCGCTTTTATCCTAAAGCAAAGCTAAGGGCACTATGCAGTGCTGCCCTTAAGGACAGGGGAGGCAGACCTTGAGGCAAGGCAGAACAAAGGGCATTAAGCCTATAAGAGAGAACAGAGAGCATTATGCTAATATCCCAAGCTAGGAATATGGCTGCCACAGGCTGGGTGGATTCCGAGGGCAGGGCCACTGATCAGAGAAACACGCCTACCTCACCACAAACAAATGACCTAAAGTCATTTCCCAGGGGAAAATCTATTTTTCATTACTGATATTGTTTATGCTTCCTTAGATTCTGATTCACTTAAATCTGTAAATTACTTTCTCCCAATAACCACACTTAGGACAAACGATTCTCGTTGAAAAATGATGTTTTCAAAGCCCTAGATCTAGAATTCAGATCCCCGAAGGATAAATAAAACCTATCTCC
>PVIY010033054.1:0-28430 GCA_004026745.1 Myrmecophaga tridactyla | reverse complement strand
ATCATCTCCCTGGAGATGTAACTCAATCAAGAGTGGTTGTTAAACTGGATTAGATGGAGATGTGTCTCCACTCATTTGGATGGGTCTTGATTAGTTTACTGGAATCCTATCAAAGAGGAAACATTTTGGAGGATGTGAGAGATTTCTGAGAGAGCAGAGAATGACATAGCCACGAGAAGCAGAGAGTCTATCAGCCAGCGACCTTTGGAGAGGAGGAAGGAAAATGCCTCTTGAGGAGCTTCATGAAACAGGAAGCCAGGATAGAAAGCTAGCAGATGACGCCGTGTTCACCACATTCCTTTCCAGATGAGAGAGAAACCCTGACCATGTTCGCCATGTGCCTTCTCACTTGAGAGAGAAACCCTGAACTTCATCGGACTTCTTGAACCAACGTATGTTTCCCTGGATGCCTTAGATTGGACATTTCTATAGACTTGTTTTAACTGGGACATTTTCTTGGCCTTAGAACTGTAAACTAACAACTTATTAAATTCCCCTTTTAAAAACCATTCCGTTTCTGGTATATTGCATTTCGGCAGCTAGCAAACTAGAACACAGTGCCAAATTGTTTTAATTATAGAGCCTTTCTAGTGTAATTTAACGTTTGGGAGGACTAGTTCTCCCTTCTAGTTTTTCAGCGTTTGCCTGACTAGTCTTACATGTTTATTTTACAATATGAAGTTCATTATCAACTTGTATAACTCAATAAAAAACCTTGGTTGATATATTTATTAATATTACATAACATTTTAAAATTAAGTCATAGTGAATTGATGTTTTTATGATGCTGAATTTTTCTATCCAAAAGGTATGTCCTTCTGTATAGCAAAGTCTTAATTTCTACCCTTTTAAGGATATTTTTAAGTTTTCTCCAGATAAGTTTTGTCCAGTTCTTGTTAAATTTATTCTTGGTATTTTATCTTCTCTGTGCAACTTGCTTTTTTTTCATGTAATATATCATGGATAGCTGAACAGGTCAGTACATGAAGATCTATTTCATTTTTAAAAATGAATTCATGGTAGCCTATTGTATCCTAATTTAATGTAACTCTTCCCTTATTGGTGGATTTTATATTGCTTCTGATTTTTCCCTATTACTAACAGTGCTGTGGGGGAATATCCTCGTACTTATATTTTTCCCTTTTTGGATTAGTATATCTGTAAAAAAGATTCCTGGAAGTGGAATTGCTTATTTATGGGCTATATGATTTTTTTTTTTTAACTACCAGGTTATCTTCCCAAACTATTCGATGTTTTTTAAAAGTCAAATAAGTTTTGTTGTATATGCTATTGTTACAATACCATCAAAACATTTTTTGAAAGAAGCACCTTAAAAGCTAATTCCAAACAAAATAATATGTCTGTGTCCATGTGTCCGTTAATACTGGTCTCCATATAGAATATTAGGTAGCAGAAGTCCTGACTTCTACCTTAAATAACATAACTATAGTTTTGGAAAACAGATATATGTTTATTTTATGCATTAAAATTAGAAAATTTTCATGCATAGGTAGCCCTTGAATTGGACCTAAAAGAAACTATTGAATTTTTTTTAGTGGAGAGAATCAAGGAGGGACATTTCATGTGAGAATAGTGTACAGAGGCAAGAATTACCATGTTGTGTGAAGTCAGTAAAATTCAAAGATAAAAAGACAATTAGTGGAAGACCTTAAATGCCTAACTGAAGAATTTGTATTTGACCCACTCAACAGTAGGGAGCCTATCTGAATTAGTAATTGATTGTTGGTAACATATTACATCCCCTCCCCCAGTTTAGTAGCATAAAATATCAGTAAACATTCATCATCTCACAGTTTCTGTGGGTCAAGGATTTGAGAACAGTTTAACTGGATGGCTCTAGGTTGGAGTCTCTTAGGAGGTTGAAATTAGGTTGTCAACCAGGGCTGCTGTCATATGAAAGCTTGATTGGGGCTGGAGGATTCTCTTCCAAGATGGCTCACTCACATGGCTGGCAAGTTGATGCTGGTTGTTATAGGAGGCATCAGTTTCTCCCTATGTGGACTTCTCCACAGGACTTCCTGAGTGTCCTTACTATGTGGCAGGTGGCATCCCCCAGAGTGTGCGATCCAAGGGAATGAGGCAGAAGCTGCAATTAATTCCCTTTTTGACCTAGGGTTGGAAATCACACATTGTCCCTCTTGCCACTTTCTAATCCTTAGAAGCAAACCAGTAAGTTGAGCCCACATTCAGGAGGAGGGGAATTAGGCTCCATCTTTTGAAGGGAAGAGTGTTGAGGAATCTGGAAACCCTATTTTAAAGCCACCACACTGTCTGTGTTCTAAAGAATAAGAATGATGGTATAATTTTGATAAAAAAGAAGCCATGGTATTTAGCAGAAGACGAATCTGGTAGCAGTGTCAAAGATGAATTGGAGAAAGGAAGAAATGAGGTAGGTCCTAGTGAAGTAATCTAACAATTAAATGATGGTAGATTTTGTTGGGAATGATGAAAGAGGAGAGTTAGGACACGAGAGATGCAGCAGAATGATGAAAAGAGGAGGGATAAGAGTAAAAAACGGTCTCAAGATTTAATCTGCAGAATGACCAGGTGTGTAATAATTGTTGAGACAAGCCAGTTTCGAGGGCATAAAAGTGCTAGTTTGGTTTTGGACATTCAAGGATAAATAAATTCCTAAGCAGTTGAAGATACAGAACTAGGGCTCGAGTTGAAATGTCTAGCCAAAGAGGGGAAGTTTCACATTTGTTGTCCCAGAAATGATTTCTAAATTCTTCAAGGCATAAAGATGTAGAGAGAATAGAACAGTGAGGACTAGGCCCCTGGGATGATGTGGTTTGGAGTATGGTTAGGAAGAGGAGCTAAATCTGTAGCACTAGGAGAAAGAAGATCCAGCTGTGTTCCTGGCAGGAATGAAAAAAGTGGAGTGCGAAGGAGTGATCAGGTGTTGCAGAGTTTGAAGAGAAAGATTTGAAATGAATGCATTTGCCTGAAAAATTATTACTATAGATGACAGCAGTTTAAGTGTAGTAGAGTGATTTTGGAAATTGGATTATAACATTTAATTCAATGATTAACTTCTTAAAAGGTGCTTAAGGTGGGAGGATGAGTGATTAGCATGTCAGTCATCCCTTGGCTTTTGAGATCTTAAATCCTTTTTGCCTCTTTTTAGTGCCATCACGCATCCTTGGAATGATGATTCTACTCAATTCTTGAACTGAGGGAAATGAAGTAGGATTTTACCTCACTTATTTTCAGGGCATCTTTTAGCTGTAAGTGAAAACAACTTCCTTTATTATTTTTTTACTTGAACTATTCCTTTTTTTAATGCAGTTTTATTGATATATATTATATATTCACATACCATGTAATCTTCCAAAGCGTGCAGTCACTGTTTCACAGTAGCATCATATAGCTGTGTATTCATTCCCACAATCAACTTTTTTTTTCTTGTGAAAAATTACATATATATGAAGAAGCAATATATTTCAAAGGACACTGCAACAATTAGTTGTAGAATAGATTTCAGAATGGAATTGGTATGGGCTACGATTCCACATATTAAGTTTTTACTATTAGCTGCTTTAAGTCTGAAGACTAAATATCAATATAATGATTCAGCACTCATACTCATTTGGTAAACCCTACCTTCTCTGTATAACTCCACCATCGCCTTTGATATTTCTCCACACTTAGGGTTATCAGAGCTATGCTCATTCTAACTTTTTCAAGTTGGAAGGGGTTGTCAATAATATGGGTTAGGGAAATGGTACTAGTTGATGTGCTGGAGAGGCTGTCCCCTCTGTGTTTCAGGACTTATCTGGCCTAGGAACCCATCTGGAGGTTGTAGGTTTCTGGAAAGTAGTCCTAGTACATGATTTGTAGAATCTCATATAAAGCCCTAGGTGTTCTTTAGTGTTGGCAGGAATGATTTTGGTTAGGTTTTGGCAAACTATGATAGGTAGCAGTGTCTAGCTGAAGCTTGCATACGAGTAACTTCCAGAGTAGCCTCTCAACTCTATTAGAACTCTCTCAGCCACTGATACCCTATTTGTTCACTTTTTTCTCCCTTTTGGTCACGATGGCATTGTTGATCTCATGTGACAGGGCCAGGCTCATCCCTGGGAGTCATATCCCATGTTGCCAGGGAGACTCTCACCCCTGGATGTCATGTGTCACGCAAGGGGGAGGGTAATGGTTTCATTTGCATTAATTGGGCTTAGAGAGAATGAGGCCACATCTGAACAGCAATAGAGATCCTCTGGAAGTAATTTTCAGGCATACCTATATGTAGGCTAGGCTCCCCTGCTACATAAATAAGCTTCACAAATGCAAATCTCAAAATCAAGGTGTTGGCCTATTGACTTGGGAGTCTCTAGTGTTTGACACAGTATCAGGGGTTTCCCCAGTGGTAGAGATTAGTAGTCCCATCTTTTTTCTCCCATCCCTCAAGAGACTTTGCCAATACTTTTTGATTATCAGCTTAACATACTCTGGGATGTTTCTGGGTATTACATCAAGCCATACAGATTATTCCCATTCTGGGTTCCCTGTGCCTGCGTTGTTTAAATGATCTGCCCAGACAGGTTGAGCTAGACTATGTGCCATAGAAAATTTAGGTTTTAGACAAAGTAAACCTTTCTTCCTTTGGTCTCAGAGAGTAGATGGAATTCTAAAATAAAGACAATGTTTTCTCTACCCCTGTGTTCTGAATTACCTTAATCCCAACCTGATTGTCTTCCTTCTTATCTGTAAATACCAGGTTATACATATATAGCACAGCCTCTCAAAATCTAAAAGTACCAATTACTGCTCTGGACTAAATATGACTGCTGTAAGAGTTTACAATCTGGGCCCCAATTTTCTTTTTCTTTTTTTTTTTAATCAAAATTTTTAAAAATATAATAACATAACATACGAACATTCTTAATCATATGATCATTCCATTCTTGGTATGCAATCAATAACTCACAATATCATCACATAGTTGTATATTCATCACCATGATCATTTCTTAGAACATTTGCATCAATTCAGAAAAAGAAATAAAAAGAAAAAAGAAAAAAACTCATACATACCATACCCCTTACCTCTTTCTCATTGACTGCTAGTATTTCCATCTACTCAATATATTTTAGCCTTTGTTTCCCCTATTTTTTCTATACTGCTTACCACTCCCTCTCACTGATCACTAGCATTTCAATCTACTAAATTTATTTCAACATTTGTTCCCCCAATTATTTATTTATTTTTAATCCATATGTTTTATTCATCTGTCCATACCGTAGATAAAAGGAGCATCAGACACAGGGTTTTCACAATCACACCGTCACATTGCAAAAGCTATATCATTATACCATCATCTTCAAGAAACATGGCTACTGGAACACAGCTCTACATTTTCAGGCACTTCCCTCCAGTCTCTCCAATATACCTTAACTAAAAAGATGATATCTGTATAATACGTAAGAATAACCTCCAGGATAGTCTTCAACTCTGTTTGAAATCTCTCAGCCATTGACATTTTATTTTATCTGATTTCTTTCTTCCCCCTTTTGGTTGAGAGGGTTTTCTGAATCCCTTGATGCTGAATCCCACCTCATTGTAGGATTTCTGTCCCACGTTACCAGGAAGGTTTACACCCCTGGGAGTCATGTCCCACGTAGAGAGGGGGATGGCAGTTAGTTTGCTTGTCGTGTTGGCTGAGAGAGAGAGGCCACCTCTGAGCAACAAAAGAGATTCTCTGGGGGTGAGTCTTAGGCCTAATTTTAAGTAGGCTTAGCCTATCCTTTGCAAGGATAAGTTTCATATGCACAAATCTCAAGATTGAGGGCTCAGCCTATTGCTTTGGTTGTCCCCACTGCTTGTGAGAATATCAGAAATTCTCCACATGGGGAAGTTGAATTTTCCCCCTTTCTCGCTATTCCCCCAAGGGGACTCTGCGAATACATTTTTATTCACTGTTTGAATCACTCTGGGATTTATCGCGACATCACTCAGGACACACCTACAAAATCTCATGCCCTACTCAAGGTTCCAAGTACTTATGGTGTTCAGTTAAACTGTCCACATAAGTTATATTAGGAAGTGCACTAGTCAAAATATAAATTTTGTACCAAATAAACATTTTTTGCTTTAGTCTCACACATAAATTTAAGTTTTAAAATATGAATTACCAAGTATTTTCAACACCCTGTAATTTTCTTACAGGTATTTTCTAAATGAGACCATACAATGTTCACTCTTTTGTTTCTGGCTCATTTTGTCTCAGAAAATGTTCTACAGGTTCATTCACAACATTACATGCCTCACAGCTTCATTCCTTTCTGTAACATATGTGTACACCACCGTTTGCTGTTCTACTTTGTATTCTGTGACCTATTCCTTTTAACTATCCTTATCTGTAGTGTTTTATTCTTCCCTTTATTTTCCTCTCTTTCTCTTTTCCTGGTTATTAAGTATGATTATTAAGATCATAATTCCAGACAAAGGGTCATGTATTTTTTCCTCTCATTTACCTCCCAATTTCAAGCATGATTCTATTATTTATATGATTTTGTTAACTGAACTTACAGGAATGCAATTAATACATAATAAATATGATGAAAATGACTGACTCATGTAACTAATAAAATGAAGCTCTTTTGATATTTATTTACATGTTATGTTTCTAAATCAATTAATTCCAATAGAATAATTATCAGTAAGACAGACAGAATGAAAATGTGAAGATATTTAAAAAATTCTGTTCTGTAACATAGTATATTTTAAGATTTCTGTAAAGATTTGAAATGAAATGACCAAAGAATTGTATAGCAAAACATTGATAAACCCAGAAATTAAAACTGAGTGTTCTCCACTAGGTGGTGTGGTGATTATTATTTTAATTTTTTGTTCTGATGGGATAAGAAAAAACTGTGGTCACATTAAAGACTTACAGAAACCAAACCACAATATCAGTAATAATTGTGGTCCCAAATTAAACAATAGTCTTTATGTTGTGAGGAAAGGACCATTGATAAGTTCCTTTTAGCGCAAAAAGATATAGTTGCTCTCAGTAACATCATCTTTGAATAAGTAAGGCAGCATTAGATGATGTTGCCCTTTTCTGCAGTAGTATACGTAGGTGAACCCAGGGAGGAGATAAGAGGGGTCAGGAAAAGGTAGAAAGGAATATCAGGAGTGAGGGGAACTTGAGAGATTTTGGCATAGATAGCACAAATAAGAAGTGACTGTGAAGAGGCCTGAAGAGAGAAGCATGGGCTCTAATATGTCATTAGTGCCATGTATGTTCTTAGTTTTTATGACATGTATAGTAAGCCTTTTCCATATGTCAATCAGTGGGTGTGAGGGTGCAGAAAAAAAAAAAGGATTGAGAATGTATGCCTGGAGATCACTGAATATGTTGTTTATTTTCACAATTAAGTATCTAAATACATTTACCTTTTAATACTTGGGCAGTTCACAAAGAGTTAAGTTGGTTAATTGCTATATTTTCCATTTCCTGTCTCCCACCTTCCTATATCCTTGTTTTTCCCATTCATTCTCTGAGCCTCACTTCAGGCATCAACAGTACTGGAAGCTTTCTCCAATGTCCTCTTCCATTCCCAGAGCCCTATATTGGCCTGGTTAATTGTCCTCCTCCATGACCCTCTATCTCCGGAATGTCCTGAGAATAACTCCATCACTAGGTTTCTGTATGTTTCATAAATGTCTGTTTATGTGTTTGTTTTCCCTACTAGACTGTGAACTTGTCAGAAAGAAGGGATCAAGACTTATTTATCCTTGTATCCTCCCATGCATGAATGAATGAATGATTTTTCCAAGACTTGCTTTAGACATACTACATTTCATTTGTATGGCAGTGAAGTCACTGAGCATTGAGAATTTGGAGAGAGGTGACTAGAAGGGAAGACCACATGAGCCTGTTAAAAGAAAAACTTTCATACAGTTTAAGAGCATGATGCTTCATTGATTGATTCATGAATCAGGCAGCACCCCTTTCAGAAAGTAGAAGGGAGCTTCACTGGGGGTGAAAAGGGAGAGCTTGTATAGGGCAAACATGGAAGCTAGTGAGGATGTGTTCTGATTGGCTGATATTGTTTCCATTGTACATAGAGGGATCTCGCAATGTGGGGAGCAGTGGGAAGCAGATTCACGTTGATTAGTATGGTGTGCATATCCATTCTGATAAGCTAACCATGCAGGTTATCACCAGATGTTACTTATCTGCAGTCTTGTGCAATGTGGTCCATTTTCACAGAAAGCCCCTGCAGGTCCTTTGTTTTTGTCTTCTGGAAAGTCCTATGTTGGAAAGGGGTCCCTTCTGGCAATGCCCGATACAGGAAGCCATTTTATTTCATGTAGGAATTCTTCAAAATTTTAGGGTTGAGTGAAAAATAAGTAAGGCAGCATTCCTTATCTTGTGGTGCCAACAGAGTAGTTTTTGACAATGACTTATGTGGTGGTTTGAAATTGTATGTACCCTGGAAAAACGTGTTCTTAAATTGAATCCATTTCTGTAGGTGTGGATCCATTGTAAGTATGACCTTTTGATGAGGCTTCTTCAGTTAAAGTGTGACTCACCTTAATCAGAATGGGTTTTAGTCCTAATACTGGAGTCCTTTATAAACAGAATGAATACAGAGAGAGGAACAGAAAGCCATGGAAGCAAGAAGCTGAAAACAAGGAAACCCAGAAGAGAACGGAGAGACCAGCAGATGCCTCCATGTACCTTGCCATGTGGTAGAGGAGCCAAGGATTGCTGATAGCCAGTCTTTGGGAAAAAAGCATTGCCTTGAGATGCCTTGATTTGGATATTTTCCTGGCCTTTTACAGTAAGCTAATATATTCCTGTGGTTTAAGCTAACCCATTTCATGGTATCTGCTTTGAGCAGTCTAGGAAACTAAACAACTTGGGAGCTAGAAACAAATTCGTTCAACACTGTGTGGTAGGTGGTACAGTAAAGACCTCATGTACGAAGTGCTCTGAAGGTTGTATTTAATTCTCCTTGAGCAGTGTGGGAAAACTGACTTGTGGATTGGTCTTTAAGAGTATAAAGTTGCATTCTATGTGGAGAAGGGGAAACACATTGCAGAAATCTCATGTACAGAGATGTAGACATATGAAGGATTGCTTTTTGATAAGTTGAGATATAGTTTAAGGTTCATGGGAATTGTGGAGTGGGAAAGTGGCAGGAAAAGAGGTTGAATAGGGCCATGGGTATAGTGCTGTGTCACTGGTCTTTGCCCTGTTGATTTTAGAAAACCTCTGGAGGTCTTTAAATCATTAGAATGACAGAGATCGATATTATAGAAAGGTAGCTGGCCGCAGTGTGGAGAATGGAATGGATGTGAAAAAACGAAGGAGAATTTACATGGTAGGAGAACCCTGATGAAATATTCTAGGTGACTGAGATGAAAGGCCTGGATTAAGGCATTGACAATGGAGAAGAAGTGGAAGAGAAAATAAATTTGAGAGTTTGTGATTGGGGAGTTATAATTCATGAGATTTGCTGACTGGACATATATATAGCCATTTTAAGGGAATTGGAGGAGAAGAAAATGATGGGGAAAAATTTTAACCTCTAGCCATTGCATGGGAAAGTAGGAAGAAAGCAGTGAGTTTGATTCTGGATATTTGAGAATGGACATTCAAATGGAGATAACTAGAAGACAGTTGGAGATATAATTCCAAAGTTTAGGAGAAAGATGGAGATTTATAGAGTTGCTCATGTATGATTAAGTGAGATTATGCAAGGAGAGCTATCTCAACAGAATGAGAGAGGGCTAAGCAAAGGACTCATGGATACTCCAACAATTAAAGGGTATACTCAAGAAAAGAACTAAAAGGGTAGTAGTCAATAATATCAAATGCCACCTAGAGATGAGGTTGGGGTGAAAAGTAAAATGAGACCATTGGATTTGACCAATTCAGAGGTATCTCAGTGATAAAAATTTTAATAGTGGCATCAGAAACTTCATTGCAACGACCAAGTGCAGTAGGAATTAATTAATAGAGGCAATGAGTGTAGACTACCTTTTCTATAAAAAAGTAATTAAAGTTGAAAGGATGGAGGAAAAAAGAGGTAGATGATAATTGGTAGAGGCAAGGTCCTTATTTTAATATAAGATGTAATTTTAGGAGCGCTCGGTGGTAAAGAGGGAGAGATTAAAGTTCTAAAGTAAAGTAAGTTCCTGAAGGAGATAAGTAGAGGATGAGCCCAAAAGAATAAGGAGAAAAATTTGAAATTCTTCAGAGGCTGAGTAATGGGGCACAGAGACATGTGCATAGAGATAGGTCTGGAGTGGAGCTGAAGTAGGTTCAGGGAGAATTGCCTTTGAGGATTATCAGGCAAAGTAATCTGTGGGAGGTGGCATCGTTGGTTAGAAGTCTTGGAAAATGGTGACTGCTTGGTATAGCCATTGTAGAGATTGAGAAAGAGAGCTGACTAAGGACAAGTAGTGGAGTATTGCCCAACAATAAGGGTCTGCTAGAGTGGAAAGCAAGTAATTCTACCAAGTGGTAGAATTACCTACTTACTTTTTACCATAATGTTCTCTCTAGCCTGGAAGCTGGAGTAGGTCAAATACAACATGATTATTTATTTATTTTTTACATGAGCAGGCACCGGAAATGAACCTGGGTCTCCGGCATGACCGGCGAGAACTCTACCACTGAGCCACCATTGCCCACCCGGTTATTTATTTTACCAATTCTTTTTTTCAAAAGAATTCCCTGTAAGATTCTTTTAAATGCATAGCGCTTTGTAATATTTTTAAAACATGATTTAAACACATGCATTTTTTCAAGAACATATCTATTCCACAGCCATTTCAATTTCTCAGAACCTGCCATATCAGTTTTACACATATCAAACATACATAGAGAAAGAGTTAGAAGAAAGGAACTTACATTTATTATATACATTCCAAGTATATGTCAGGTGCTGTATTGGTTGCAAATGCTTCATTTGATACTTTTATTCTTCACAACAACTCAGGTATATTTTTTATTCTCATTTTACAGCTTAATAAATTGAATTTCACGGAGCTTAATTAGCTTGTGCAAAATCACACAGCTGGCAGGTAACTGGTCCAAGATTCGTATTTTTATCTTCCTGATACCAGCATCCATGCTCTTTTATGACCTTCAGTTCTCCATGTAGTCATATTTCTAATTATATTAATCTAAAAGAGTCAAATATCTTTGCTTTTGAACTTAACTGATGTTCATCAAATTGTCCTAGGTTCTTTATGGCCTTAAATTGTTCTTATTTTGTATTTAGGCTTTTAAGAATAAGAATCAGACATTTGCCAAATGTGGAAAATTGTTTGGTAATTCATTCAATTCACACAGTCATTTTTAATGCTGCTTGGCATATTTGTCCAACTCAGTATCTGGGGAGCCTATAGAACTAAGATGACAGATTTATAGAACAGACTTCTAAAGGACTAGATAAAAGTTTAAAATACTTTTCTTTTTAGCTGAAATTACAGTTTCTATCCTAATGACAAATAGAAAAGGAGAAAAATTTTTAAAGTGAAAAATATATAATCACTTATTTTTTATTTTTTGGCTTTTAAAAAGCAAATTTATTAAGTTACACATTTACAGATTTACAGTTCTAAGGCTATAAAAATGTCCAAACTAAGGCATCCAGAGAAGATACCTTGACTCAAAAAAAGGCCAATCTGGGAAGGCACGTGGCTGGCGCCTGCTGGCCCTATCACTTTTGGTTTCAAACATCTTCCCCAGGAGCATTTTCTTTCTGTATCTCCAAAGGTCTCCGACCGTGTGGACTCTGAAGCTTTTTCCAAAATGCTTCCCTCTTAAAGGACTTCAGTAAGCCACACACCTTGAATGGGTAGAGACACGTTTCCATGGAAACCATCTAATCAAAAGGTCCCATCCACACCTGAGTGGGTCACATCTCCATGGAAACAACTTTAAAAAGATCCCACCCAACGATACTGAATCAAGATTAAAGGATATAACCGTTACAAACTGGCATAGATGCCTGAAGGACTTGTCCAGGGTCAGGTATTTCTCTAGGAGGCCCTGGGCTGGAGCTGCTGAGCAGAACAGCATTATGGGTTATCCCTTTCCCAGAAAAGCTGACAACTTACCCTGAACACAGACTTTTAAACTTTTACTGGATCTATATGGTCACGGATTGAGTCAGACAAACCTTCATTTTAAATTTAGAAACTATTAATTGCATAATGAGGCAAGAGTTAAAAATATCACAGATGAGTTTTTTTCTCCCCTAAGGAGAAAAATGATCATGGGCTGGGGTCTAGTATGAGGAAGGAATCTACTAAAATACAATTTTTTTAAACATCCATAAGCATAAGAACAAATTGACAGGCTAAGTAAAATAAATAAAGCAACTGTGTGCCTTTTAGTAAATGTCCTGAAGACACAAATCCCAGGAATCCAAAGGGTTTGTGCCTCTAATGTTCTGTTTTTCTCTCTTGCCACACTTTCACTTAAATCTTTTTTTTTTAACTTTTTTTATTGTATAGTATAACATATACACAAAGCAAAGAAATAAAAAAGCAATAGTATTCAAAGCACTCTTAAAAAAGTCGTTACAGGATAGATCCCAGAGTTTGTCATGGGCTACCATATGAATCTCGCATATTTTTCCTTCTGGCTGCTTCAGAATATAGGAGTCTAGAGGGCTTAAATACTTTTTTGTCATCACAATCGACTTTTTTTTTCTGAACAGTAACAAAAATGCAGAAAAGCTATAAATTTCCAAGCACAGCACCACAATTAGTTGTAGAGCTTATTTCAGACTTTGACATAGGTTACAATTTCACAATTTTAGGTTTTTACTTCTTGCTGCTCTAAAATACTGGATACTAAAAGAGATATCAGTTTAATGAGTCAGCATTCATATTCATTTGTTAAGTCCTGTCTTCTATGTATAATTCCACCATCACCTTTGATCTTTCCATACCTCTCATTGGGGTTGTTTGGGCTATGGCAATTCGAAATTTTTGATATTGGAACGTTCTGTCACTAATATGGGGTTGGGAGATGGAACTATCTGATGTTCTGGAGAGACTGGGCTATGTTTCATGAGTTATCTGGACCAGGGACCCATCTGGAAGTTGTAGGTTTCTGGCAAGTTACTCTAGTGCCTGGAACCCTTGTGGAATCTTTTAAATTTCCCTAGGTGTTCTTCAGGATTGGCTGGAATGGTTCTGGATGGGGGTTGGCAGATTATGATAGGTAGCAAGGTCTACCTGAAGCTTTCCTAAGAGTAACCTCCAAAGTAGCCTCTCAACTCTATTTGAACACTATCTACCACTCATACTGTATTAATTACACTTCTTTTCTCCCATTTGGTCAGGATGGAATTGTTGATCCTATGGTGCCAGTTCTGGATTCATCCTTGGGAGTCCTCTCCTGTGTCGCCAGGGAGACTTTCAACCCCTGGATGTCATGTCCCACGTAGCGGGGAGGGCAGTGATTTCACGTGCAGAGTTGGGCTTAGAGAGACCGAGGCCACATGTGAGCAACAACAGAGGTCCTCCAGAAGCAACTCTTAGGCATGCCTATAGGTAGTCTAAGCTTCTGTGCTACCTACACAAGCTTCACAGGAGTATAAGCCTCATGAGCAAGGGCGTGGCTATTGATTTGGGTGTCCCCAAAGTTTAACACAGTATCAGGGGATTCCCTGATGGAAAGGTTTAATAGTTTCATAGTATTTCTCCCCTCCCTCAGGGAATTTTGCCAATACTTAAAAAAAAATTTTTTTTTTAATTTTTTACATGGGCAGGCACTGGGAACTGAACCCAGGTCTCCAGCATGGCAGGTGAGAATTCTGCCACTGAGCCACCGTTGCAATGCCCTTTGTCAATACTTTTTGATTATCTGGTTAATATACTCTAGGATGTTTCCAGGCATTACAATAATCTATGCAGGATTAAAGAATCTCTGGATTAAAGGACCTCTTTCTCATTCTGAGCTCTCTGCGTTTCAGCTGTTCAAATGAGCTATACCAGACAGGTTGAATTAGATTATGCACTACAAAAAAATTTCAGTTCCAGATCAAATAAACCTTTTTTCCATTGGTCTTATAGAGTATGTGTGGTTCTAAAATATAGACCCTATCTTCCTTACCCCTATGTTCTGATTTACTTTAACCCCAACCTGTTTGGGCTTCATTCTTCTCTCTAAATATCAGGTTACATATATAAAACAGCCCCTCAAAATCTGGAAATAATAATCACCACTCCAGACTTAATATGTGTGCTCTAAGAGCTTACAATCTAGGCCCTTGTTTTCTTATAAGCATTTTCTAAAGGTGACCATACCATTGTTGTTTTTTATTTCTGGCTTATTTTGTCTCACCAAATGTTCCACATGTTCATTCACATTATTGCATGCTTCATGACTTTGTTCCTTTTTGTAGCAGCACAGCCTTCGTTCATAAATATACACCATCGTTTGCCATTCTCCTTCTCCGTCAGTGCATGCTTCAGCCGCCTGCATTTATCAGGCATCATGTAGAGGGCCCAAAGTCCACAGTCCATCAACATTCTCAATTTTAGATAATTTCACTATTCCCAAGAGACAGAAAACAAATAAATACACCCTCACCAAATAGGAAATCTAAACCTCCTCTTAACTCTTGTCCCTCACCACATTATTTACCTCTGCTGTTGCTGTGGTAGTACTGATGGTTTCCTTTTGAGCATAGCTCATAGCATGCAATAGCAGTTTCCCCCCTGTACCCTGGAATTAAACACTCTTTATACAAGAATCATATCTTTGAAGTAATTCTTATAAGAACTCATTCGTATTTCTAGTGTGAGTCAGTGGGACACTTGGTCTATACAACCCCTTTCAATCTTGTTCATCTTCAATATGGTAATATTACTAGAGAAACACCTTTATTCCTGTCTATTCCCTTACATTGGAGTTCAGCATCATTAGCTAACGGTTTACCCATCTCTAGCTTCTATGTATCTCTAAGTCCCCTGTATTCTGTATTATAAGCCTCTGATTATACCTTTATGCTGGTCATAAAATTGGAATTATACAGCATCTGTCCTTTTGTGTCTGGCTAATTTTTGCTCAGCATTAAGTCCTCAAGGCTCGTCCAGCTTGTCATGTACTTCAGAATGTCATTTTGTTTCACTGCTGCATAATATTCCATCATATGCATATACCACATTTTGTTGATCCACTCATCTGATGGGCATTTGGTTTGTTTCCATCTTTTGGCGATTGTGAATAATGCTGCTATGAACATCAGTGTGCAAATGTCTGTGTTGTTGCTTTCAGAATCACTAATTTTTAAGGATCTCATAAGAAAAAATATTGAAATAATTTGGCTATTTACAATATTTGAAACCAAAAGCCACAGTTCAAAATTGCTATGTTGATTTTTTTTCAACCTGTAAATGTTTCTCCGAATTCTTGAATCTTCTATCCTGTGCCAATGAAAGACATTTTTCATTAAAGATCTAAGCCATGGCAATGACATATCAAAGTTGTTTGACTGGATAGTCCTTATACACCATTACCAAAGCTATTTACAGAAGGCTTATTTCTAGAACTTGGAACCTTCATGGAAGTGAACCAGTGAGTTTTGAGTTTTGGTGTTGTTGGAAACTGTGCTTCTCTCTCCATCTTTGTTCAGTATTTGAGAGTTCCAAAGATTTTGAGTTTCATCTGCATTCTGTGACCAGTTGTTAGAGCAAGAATTTGTAGTTTTTATTAACTTAAGTTATTCTCTGAACCCCATTTTTGCAATGAGTTTAGAGAAAGTAGAGTACCAAAAAGCCAAGTTGAATCTTATGGTGAGTGGATGCCTTGGGAAAGGATATGAGGTTCTTTGGGACCATCAGAGTGGATCTGTGGAATTGCATTCCATTCTAAAGTAATGATGAGAACAAATCAGAGAGGGACTGTTAGACATTCCCCAAATCTTCCTTCAGCCAAATTATACCAACCCATTAAGAATAGATAATTGTTTCCTCTCTACTTATTTTATTTTTTTACTTGAAGATTGACAGAATTGGAAAATTTGCAAACCCCATTGTTGGTTTATTTAAATTTTTTAGTATCTAGGTGATTAGGATGTACAGAATCTCTTCTGCTTTGTTTTAAGGCTATTCTCTTGTCCAGATTCTATAAATTTAAAAGCAACTAATTAAAATCTGTGATGAAAATTTCTTATCCTAAGAGTCATGGGGAAAGGGGCACATTTACCTACCTTGAGTCGAACTGTAATTATATGCATATACATTATAGTTTTATTCACATGTAAAGGAAAGAAAAATGCTCAATCTATAGCAAAGGATATTTTTTAAGTATGTAATTGTGTGACTCTTGTTAAGTGAGTGGGTGATGTTGGACAGAGTTGTAGGAAAAAACTGACTTCCAGCAAGGAATAAGAATCCATACTGAACAGAATAGGAGTGAAGCTGAGAATATGCTCAAAAAGAAGCAAGTCTCAGGAAGTGGTAAAAGGTAGGTGGGTCCAGCCATTGAGGAGAATGCTTTGACCTGAAAGGACAAGGTCTGGGGTCCTGAGAGAAATGGACTTCCTTTCTTTACGTTGAGGCTTCCGTTCTTTACTTTGGGGCTTCAGTCCACCCTGGATCTGGGAGTAGAAGTAAACTTCCAGGAAGGACTGACTCCAAAATATTACTGATCAGAGGGAAAATAAAATCATGGAAGGCCTAGGAGAGTCCTTTTATTGCTTGAAACCTACCATTAAAATGGAATATTGTGAGGTGATTACACTTAAAACTTAGCCCTAATGAATGGCATTTGTATTCTCAAGATACCTGTTAGTAAATGTTTTGGTGTATTTGAACAAACTCTCAAACTGTTTCCCACTGCAGAGTACCAGATAGGGGTAGTAGACAAGGGAAAGTAGAATAGTATGTCTTCACAGAAGTAAACTTTGGATGCATTTAATTAAGATGTGATAACAACACCCCTCTGTGAAGCCTTGTGGGGGCTGGCAGAAAGGTATCTTATTTTACCATAGTATTCTGTCCTTATATAAGGTCATTCACAGGACATGGCTGGACTTGGCCCAACTAACTGCAGTAGGTCCAGGATGAGCACAAATCTGAAGTTTATTTGTCTGTTTGGGGAGGAAGCCCAAGATAGTCAATAGATTATAGTATCTGAACGTATGAATTGTCTTGTGTCATAGTTGGAATCCTAAAGATGGGGATAGGACTAAGGTGTAGGTGTTATGTGGCTCTTGTTAAATTTTCTCCTGATATGTCTTGTCTCTGCTGTTGTTAAGTTTTATAAAACTTATTAGAATGTTTTATTCTTTGATATTCTTTGATATAAGGCAACACCTTAGCTAACTTTTTCACTCATAATTTATTTAGTCAACAGATAGTTGTTGACACATACTAAATACAAGCGCATAACAAGATGCTTTGGTAGGATACAAAGATAAACAAGATGTAGACCTTATTCTCACGTTGTCTGATCTAATGGGGAAGGGGGATGAAATATAGAATGTGATTGAGAGCTTGCATTCTGCAATCAAACCAGCCTGGATTCAAATCCTAGTAGTGACATTATCAGGTGTAGAACTCTGGAAAAAGCTACGTGATCTCTTTTAAGCCTTCATTTTTTTCATCTGTGTAATGGTACCTATCTGAGAGAGATACTGCAAAGCCTAATGAGATAATGATTTTAAAGGGCTTCTGGAAGACTCTCCAGAGCATATTAAGTCTTTTGTGTAAATATTGGCAATACACATTGATGAATAGAATGCTTCCTCTGGGCCCAGGAGACTGTGACTTTACTGGAAGTTCAGTATTAGAGATAGGGCTTGGGGACTTACCTGTATGGAATGCGATCACCCAGGCTATGTGAAACTGGATGGCGTTGCCAAAGGCAAATACAAGAAACAAAGAGCAGACACACAGAACCTTGTTTTTTTAACCCATAAAAGTAGACTAACAGTTATGTTTATTTTCTTAGAAGTTTTGTTTGTATTGCTTTCTGTAATTCATATATTGAGAGAGTTGAATCAGACTGATTCGGATATAACAATAATGTAACTCATCAATTCTTATAATACACATTTATTGAGCCTATTATGTATGCTTATCATGGGTTCTAGCACCAGATATAGTTTGTACTGAAAAATGAAACAAAGACTAAGGAACCATCGTGGTGATTGGCTTAAACTTGGAAGTTTGAATGGCTATTTAGGATATTAAGTATAGGTGGCAATAAATATTTAAAGGTTGTCATGCAAAATGAATGAAACTACTAAACAACAATTTGATTAAATATAAAGAAGTTGTAGAGTTGGATTTCCTTAAGTCACTGTTGTCTGAAATAAATCATTTACGTAACTACATGTTTAAACAGATCACTGGCTACCTTGTGATGTGCTTTATTTTTTTAGATAAATATTGATTTATTTGAAAAATGCAAAAGGTTATATACCCTTTCGATATAATGAGCAGAACATTGATCATTCATTGGCACCTACTGTGTGAGGAGGACCTTTATTGCAGTATTGCTAACTAAGTGTACATTGGTAAATCAGGAAATATTTCTCTAAGTTTGCTTTTGTCTGCTGCTAAGCCTCTGGTGATGGGCCTCTGGGGCTCTTGGTTAGTAGTTGGGAAAAATAACTGGACATATAGCCTATGGGGTGTGAAAATAAGTTGGAATCCACCAGTGCCTGTTTCTGTCACTACATCTAACCATGAAGACCTTCTTCAGAAAGTGATTATTGCTGCTGCAGTTTTTCCTTCTAAATCTCAAGAAAATTCCTCTTTTGGCCAGTTCTAACCTGGAACCACAATGGAAGAGGATTCTGGGAAATGTATCCCCAGCTTTTCCAAGTTCATTTGGTACAAACCATCACAACTGTGTAGGTAAATACATTTCTGTACTTACTTATTCGTTGTATAGTAAACAGGAGAGACATTTTAGAATCATTTCTACTTAGAAAATAGACTAGTTTAAAAATAAAATTTAACTTGAGTATGTCATTGTTTATGTTTCTATTAAACCATATCTTTGTTTTTAATACCATGAAATAAATTAAAACAGGAGTAATATAATCTTACCCTCTTTTTGTTGAAAGAAAGTATTCTTTTTAACTTGAAAAGTCAATTCCAATTTCATTGTGCTTAAGAAAGAAAAAAAAATTAAAGTATTCAGTACAGTGCCATCTAGTGACAAATGTTTTACTTACTGGTAAACCACTTGATAAATTAAAAACTTCACTTTTAATTACCTAACTCATAAGGCATATTTTAAAGGACTCTTTCTAAATATTTGTAAATAATTTAAATGAAAAAACTGAACTAGAAAAAAGAACAGGAAGAGATTTTATCTGCAGATTTCATTAGATTCAACACATACTTACATAATGAATTTCAGTTTGTCCATTCACTAGACACCATTTGGATCCAGGAGTAGAATCTGTTTTGTTTCCTGATCAGTTTCTATGAAAAGAATGAGATTATTTTAGGAATGGGATGAAGTGAAATGAACATAGACTTTAAAATCAGGAAGACATGGATTTGTCTTTTTGGCTTTATTTTTATTATGATCTGGCAGATAATCACTATATGGTAGGTAGGCAGGCAATGCTTTGAGCACTTTATATGTACTCACTCATTAAATCTTCATAAAAACTCTATGAGGTGTTTACAAACCAGGAAACCAAAGCACAAAACATTTAAGTGGTGTGGGACTTAATCTGATTGTTTTGGGGAGCTATTTATGTATTTATCAGTGTCTCTAAAAGAGATTAGACCTTTGCAGGGAAAGTTTTAATTCATGTGTCTTTTCCTAACACCTGGTACAGTCTGGCATGTCTCCAATTCAGCTGATGAATATTTGATTTTTTCTTTTTTCTTTCATTAAGTAAAAACATGATAGCCACAGTGAGGACATATCAGTGTTTTCTCCATATTTTCTTTAAGAATAAATATATGTGATTAAAGGAAAAGAGCAAAGCACAGTGGCACAAGCACTAATCTAAGAGTCAGAAACCCTGGGTTCTAGTCTCTGGCCACTTTTAAATTTAATTTTAATCCTAACTATAAATGTACAGAATTCAGAGATACAAGAGTTGTGTAAGGCTTGTTATAAAACCAAGCTGTCTCCCAACTCTTACCTCCTACTCTCTGGAATTCAGCTCTTATAGATGTTATTTACTTCCATATCTCTGAAGAGCATAGTACTTTTTCTCACTCTTCATAGGCATTATCTTTGTCATCTTTATGATAGAGGAGGTTTTTCTTTCTTATACACCCCCATCCTATGTGTTCAGTCTTCTTGCCTTTTCATTACAATTGTAATTAATTAATTTTGAATAATCACTGTTTATATTATTATGACTATGGAAACATTATTCACAGCAGAGCCATATAATTTATAGTTACTTTTTCTTTCTAGGACAACATTTTGTTTTCCCTGGTGTAAATAATTGTCTTTTGTATTGTTTGTTGACTAGGTTTTATGTATTCATCACTTGTTCATCCCCGGATGTCTAAATGTATTGAGGATACTTGATCCAGTTGTTTAGCTCTTCAGGCAAAATATTTTGTCATTTGTAAAATGAAGCTGCTGGATGACAGGAACACTTAGGCCACTTGTATCTATAAAATGTTATAGTTCTATGAAATGTACATCTTGGATATTTTGTGCTGATCATGTCATGAGTGGACAGAATTGTCAGTTAGCACACAGCCTTCCTTTCTGACTTGGTTGTTTTTTCTCTGATTAGCTGGAGTGTCTCTATTAACTAACCGCATGGCCTTGGGGTTCGGGGTCTGGTTGGAAATGGAGCCCCATTTATGTGTGACTAAGACTGCTTGTCAACAAAAGCTCTGTCAAGTATACTGAACTAGAAACACCCTCAGTGCAGTCAGAAAAGCAGAGATTCTTCGATTAGGGAGACTTACTTTAGTTTTTTAACAAGTAGAAACACTGATTATCTTTTATACTGCCTCAATAAGAAAAAGCAGAGTGAGTAAGTATGGATGGAGGTGAATAGAGCTGAAATAAACACTGATATGAAAGATAGATTTAAATCTTGTTTAAAACAAAAAGTAAAGCAGAAAGAACCCTTTATGATAGCTTCTCACAGATGGTTGTAGGAAATGATGTTGAGATTGAAAGCATAAATGATCACATGACTCTTAGTTTCATAGATCTTTGTTTACCTTGGTCGTAGGTAAAAACCGTTGGTATGGTTGTCAGTAGGGTTTGAGATGTTATTTCGGTTAAGTCATTTTTACCTTATGTATGTATAGAGAAAAAACTAGAGGACAGAATGAATATATATTATTTTAATTAATAGAAGGATTTGCTGCAGAACTATCTTAATTGCTGTGCTGGTTTGAAAGGAAGTGTGCCCCCTAAGAAAAGCCATGTTTTAATATAAATCCCATTTCATAAAGGTAGAATAATCTCTATTCAGTACTGTATGTTTGAAACTGTAATGAGATCATCTCCCTGGATGATGTGATTTAGTCAAGAATGGTTGTTAAACTGGATTAGGGGATGACTTGTCTCCACCCATTTGAATGGGTCTTGATTAGTTTCTGAAGTCCTATAAAAGAGGAAATATTTTGGAGAATGAGAGACTCAGAGAGAGCAGAGAATGCTGCAGCACCACGAAGCAGAGAGTCCACCAGCCAGCGACCCTTGGAGATGAAGAGGGAAAACACCTCCCGGGGAGCTTCATGAAACCGGAAGCCAGGAGAGAAAGCTAACAGATGACGCTGTATTCGCCATGTGCCCTTCCAGTCAAGAGAAGCCCTGACTGTGTTTGCCATGTGCCTTCTCACTTGAGAGAGAAACCCTGAACTTCATTGGCCTTCTTGAACCAAGGTATCTTTCCCTGGATGCCTTTGATTGGACATTTCTATAGACTTGTTGTGATTGGGACATTTCCTCGGCCTTCGAACTGTAAACTAGCAACTCATTAAATTCCCCTTTTTAAAAGCCATTCTGTTTCTGGTATATTGCATTCCAGCAGCTAGCAAACTAGAACAATTGCTAAATACACAGAAGCTGCCATTCTAGAGGACTAGCACTAGGAGGCCTCAGAGACCATGAATTCTGTGGCCTCATGCTTAGTCATACATCTTTCATGATGCAGTTCAAAAAGAAACCTAGGATAAATAGCCCAGTTGACATGCTGTAAAAACTTCATAAAATTCAGGATTAGATAAACTAGATGAAAAATAGTTATCCTATTTTTTAGAATTATTAGCAAAGGAATCTAAAATATGCAACACTGCTTTTTTATGCACAGTTGTGGCATTGTTTGAAAATAAAATAAGTAAACGTATGTATAACTTTTTTTGGTATTCCAGTTTTTACCTTATGATTACCTTGTGTGTGGATGACTTCAGTAGCCATTTAATTGATAGCACTTTTAAATCTCATCTTTCTCTATTTCATTCTATTTATTGAAGCAAGAATCTTTATCAGAAATAGTTTTAGTGACCTGTTCCCTCTGGTGGGACATGTGACCTTTGGTAGTTTTCCTGTCACAGTATTCAAATCCAAGCCTGCCCATCATTTATTCACTCATTCAACAACTATGTATTGTCTATACTTACCAGATCGTATTGGAGAACTAGACTCTGAGTATTTGTCCTCATGGACTTTAAATTTACACATGCATTTTCTCAGTATTCTTCACAGAGTCTCTGTTACAGCTAAACAAACACAACTTTCTCCCCTGAATTTTCACTTTTGTGACTTTAAACATAAATCAGCCTCTCTGTCATTTCATTATTCTCTTCTTTCATGACCTGATCTACCTCTGTTAATCCGTGTTTTCCTAGGCTTTGTGGTACTTAGTTGATACTATTTCAGTTTTGCTTGTTTTTCTCTTTTAAAATAAAAAATTTTAAATACTAGTTTTTCTGTTGCTTAAGGACAAGGTAGTCTTTTATGACTTTACATTTCCTGTTAGAGCCAAATATAATATTCTAAAAAATGAAATATTACTTTAATGACTGTCGCACATCCTGTTTTTTGCTTTCCCTGAAACCTGTCACTGCCCCCTTCTCTTCTAACAGAACCCTCACTTTTGTTCAGAAATCTACTCTCAGTACTAATCCACATGCTTTGGGGAAAGTAGGCACGGTCAGAAGGTTCCTTTTTTGCTAGTTGGTTGGCTTGAGCATGAGCATATGTATGACACAGTTCTGTCCAGTGAGATATAAAGATAAATCTGATGGGGGGCTTTGGGAAAGGTTTTCCTCCTTAATAAAAAGTTATCATGGGAAGAAAGGGAGCATTTTCTACCACTGTGGGTAGAACTCCACCCATCTTGCAATCTTGAGGAGCTAGCTCAAAGCACCAGTTGCCCACTAAAGAAGGAAGAGTAAGAAGAGTAGAAAGATATTTCGAAGTTGTACCTTTGCTGACATTTTTGAACCATCCTTTCTTGGGATTTCTTGTTATGTGAAAAATAATGAAGCTTGGTTGATCTGGGATTTTCTGTTATGAAACAAAGGCATGTAACTCTTCCAAAACCTCCACGTCTGAGTTTGGATTTCCCTGATCTCAGCTTCCTTAATGTCTCCTCCTTACCATATTGTGTGGTTGTAATAGAGTATGTATTTGTCAGTAACACCTGCTAACTGTAAGCTTTACGAGGACAGGGACTTTATCTTGTTCACAATTGTGTCCTTACATACTAGTTTGGTGCCTGATGACTGATAAGTTTTAATATCTATAATTATTCATATTATCCTGAAAATAGAGATAAGGTTTCTGGGACAAGGACAGATTATTATTTATGGCAATGACCTAAGACAAGAGACTACAAATGTACGGCTCTGGATTATCTCCACTGTCTTAGTTTCATTATCTTTCTGAAATGTGAACACATAGCTCAGGGAAGATAAATCTCTGTCTGTTCAGTTATCATTTAGATTTTAAGGTTTATACTTTAACTGGGGACCCAGTAAAATTTTCTGAGAGATCTAACTGTGCAGAAATAAAAAAATCATTTCCTGATAGTAGCCCAGTAGGTGCTTAATTACTATTTGTTAAGTGTTGGTTAAAAGAATAACTCTGACTCTATGATCTCAACTGGGGCAGGTATCGGGGGTCTTGATGGCGGGGTAAGGGTAAAGTATCACAATTATCTGAGGGACTTTATCTTCCCTCCAGTTTCTGACCTGCTCCTGTTACTGTCATATACCTTAGGGTATGTGTGTGTGTGTCCAAAAAGATGAGAACCCTGATAAAGCCTGCCCTGTGTTTGAATCCCTTTTCTATAGCCTTTCTCATTAAACTTAGTAATGGAACCAGATCCCAAGGCTGCTGTTTCAGTTGTATACATCCATTTGACGATTGTCAATTTTGTGTTTACTTAGATGGATTTGTTCAGATTTATTAAAGGGATTTCGTAGAGTGTTTCATGCAACTTTAGAGCAAAAATACATGAAACGATGTAATATAAACAACATCAGAACTAAGGAAAAGGTTACAAATAATGTCAATTATAATTTAGATTTGGTTTTAATTTTGTAATATCAACTCATGTAAAATGACGGGTAATGTCACTTATGCTAATGGTTCTTAACATTTTTGAGTCATAAAATCCTTTCATGAATCTGTGGATCATTTTCTGAGAAGACTGAACACACACATTCATACACTCAATTTTACTGTAATTTTGGCCCTGTTCCTCCCCCTCTAGGGGATCTAGGAACATTTGTTCTCAGAGAAAGTAAAATACCTGTTTTTTTTTAGGAGGGAAAACAATTTTTTCTTAGCATTTGGCTCTAAAAATTATTTCTGTAGTAAAATATTTCAGACATCAGAAAAATAAGTAGACTAAGCTATTGGATGCTCATCATGAGTTTTGTAACATTTGCTTTTTTATAGTAATAAAACCACACATGTAATAGAAGCCTCTTATTTAGCTCTCTTTGACCCTATTCTCCTCACTTCCTCCCTAATAGAAATCACTATCTTAAATTTAGTGTTTATTATTTACACATACATTTTGCATTTTTACTACCTTTTATACATCAGTAGCAATATATATAACATTACTTTGTGATTTCAAACTTTATATAAATGCCATTATACTGTTCATAGCTTTCTGCAGTATGTCTTTTCACCTAGCACGGTTCCTAAGATTTGTCTGTCTTTGATACTTGTAGCTGTTGTTGATTCTTTTAAATACATATAGTATTTTATTATAAGATATGTTACTATATGTTTATCTAATCTCTCATTGATTCATTCTTGGGTAGTTTACAATTTTTTGCTATTACAAGCAATGCTATGACAGACATTCTTGTATACATCTTCTTATGTACATGTGCCAATTTCTGTATTACACATACTTAAGAGTGGAAGTGCTTGTAGATATGAGCATCTTCGCTTTTGTCATGTATTGCCAATTTGCTCTCCAAAGTGGTCAGATCAGTTTGACTTTCTTTGATTACTATGTGACATGTTGGCAGTCTAGTGTAAAGTTGTATCTCATTATGAATTTGAACATCTTGTGTTTATTTTCTACTCAGGTTTTCTGTTAATTGCATAATCACATTTTTTGCTTTTTTTTTTGATTGGATTGTTTGTGTTCAGTTACTAATTTTTAAGTGTTCTTTGCATACACTGTAGATTAATACTTTGTTAGTCTTACATGTTATTAATGTCTTCTTCCTGTCCATGGCTTTGCTTTTCATTTTGTTAAAAGAATCTTGTTTCTTGGGATTTTTAAGAAAATTAACATACTAACATTTATCTGTTTTTTGCTTTTTATAATTTCTACTTTTTGTATCTTATTTTTAAAATCCTTCATTATTCCATGGACTTTTTTTTTCCTATAAGTTTTCTGTTTTCTTTTCACATTTAAATCTTTGGCCTGAAAATTTTTCTCTGTACTGTGAGATAGGGATTTAATTTTATTTCCATTTGGATAATCTGAGTCTCAGCATCTTTTATTCAATAATTCTTCCTTTCTCTCACTGATTTGCAGTGCTACCACTATCATATATCAAGTTTCCAAACATATCTGAGTCTTTTATTAGGGTTTTCTTCTTTTTAATTTGTTTATACCATTTTATTTATCATGGTTCCATATAAGTCTTAACATTTAGGAAGGCAAGTTGCCTAACTTTGTTTTCTTCTTCCAATTTGTCAAGTCTTTTCATATATTTTTTTTTCTTGTTAATTTCAGGATCAGCTTAAGTTCCTTGAAAGACCCTGTAGGAATTTAGAATCATATTGAATCTATCGATTAATTTAGGAATATTTACTAAGCCTTCTATCCACAAGCATGGTTTATTTCTCTATTTATTCAGGACTGTAGTTTTCTCCATATAAAACCCTTGAAGATTTTTTGTTATATTTATTCTTAGAATCTGTATAGTTTTCATTGCTGTTAAAATTGTTTTTCCTATTAAAATTACAAAGTGGTTAATTTTGATTTATAGAAATAATATTAATTTTTGGTTTTGGTCCTATACCCATCAACATTGCTGAACTTTCTTATTAGTTCTAATAGTTTTTCTTCATAATTCTTGTCTCTGTAAACAATTTCACATGAAAATAAGGACAGCTTTGTCACTTCATTTATCATTTTGTAACATTTTTTATTATGAAAAATAACATATATACAAAAAAGCAATCAATTTCCAAGTACATTTTAACAAGTAGTTGTACTACAGATTTTAAAGTTTGTTAAGGGTTACAGTTCCATGATTTTTCATTTTTTCTTCTAGTTGCTCCAAGACACTGGAGACCAAAAGAAATACCAGAATATTGATTCAGCAGTCATATTCATTTGTTAAATCCTGTCTTCTTTATTATACTCTTTCTTCTCTTTTTTCTTTTTTTATGAAAAAAACATATTTACAAAAAAGCAATAAATTTCAAAGTACATTGCAACAATTAGTTTGTAGAATAGATTTCAGAGTTTGATATGGGTTACAATTCTACAATTTTGGGTTTTTACTTCTAGCTGCTCTGAGGTACTGGAGACTAAAAGAAGTATCAGTATACTGATTGAGCACTCATACTCATTTGTTAAACCCAGTCTTCTCTATATAACTCCACCATCACCTTTGATCATTCTCTCACTCTTTAGGGGTATTTGGGCTATGACCATTCTAGCTTTTTCATGTTGGAAGGGGCTGTCTAATAATATGGGGTAGGGAGAGGAAACTAGCTGATATTCTAGAGAGGCTTGCCCTTGAGGTTTCAGGGCTTATCTGGTCCAGGAACTCATCTGGAGGTTGTAAGTTTCTGGAAAGTTACCCTAGTGCATGAAACCTTTGTAGAATCTTATGTATTGCCCTAGGTGTTCTTTAGCTGGAATGGTTTTATTTGGGTTTTAGTAAGTTATGATAGATAACAATGTCTAACTGAAGAATGCATAAGAGTGACCTCCAGAGTAACCTCTCGATACTGATGCTTTATTAGTTATACTTCTTCCCCTTTTGGTCAGGATGGAATTGTTGATCCCATGGTGCCAGGGCCAGACTCATCCCTGAGAGTCCTTTCCCATGTCGCTAGTGAGACCTTCACCCCTGAATGTCATGTCCCTCTAGTATATTTTTGATTTGGTTTGCAGCATCTTTAATCTCTGTGTTATCTGCTGTTTTTCTGTTTTTTCTTTCAAATTCCTCTTTGTGCTCTTCTAGTGTCTTTTTGATTTCCTTTATGTCATTAGTCATCCGACTGATTTTATTTTGTGTAGTTACTTGATCATCTTTGATTAGTTGTTCAAAGTCTGTGTCTTCTCCAGTGTTTTAATTTGGTAGTTAGGCTGGGCTATATTTGTCTGCATCATGATATGTTTAGTAATCTTCTGTTGTCTTTGAGGCATGTAAATATCTTGATAGGATTACTTTGAAGTTGATTTCTTCAGTAGACCAAATCTTTGATTTGTGGGATGGATGTAGATCAGGATATGGGGTACAGCAGTGCAGTGATGGGTTGCAGCGCAGATATAGGCATGGGTCAGGGACAATAGGCTAGTGCCTGTGAGCCTAGGATGTGGGGTGTGGTGTTGTGGAGGTATGATGTGGGGGCACAGGGGTAAGGTGTAGCTTAAGCAGACCTTGGAGTGCAGGAGCAGGGCACGGTGTGGGGGACACAGAGGTAGGATGCAGTTGGAGGCTGATGGGGTGCTGAGTGAATGCACAGGAGCTGGTGTACAGGCAGGGTGTAGGTGGATACATGGAGCATGGGGGTCAGTGGTATCACGGTGTGGGGTAGATGGCAGAGAGGTTGGACCACAGGGAGTGCAGGGTGTGGGCGTGTCTTTGTGCAGGTAGAGGGGTTCAGGGGACCTGGGATGCATATGTGCAAGTGTGTAGGAGCAGGGCACAGTTTGTGGGGATTACAGAATGTGGGTCAGGTATAGGTGATGTCAGGTGGGTGGGACCCTAGTGCAGCTGTGCAGGTGTGTGTGTGTGTGTGTGGGGGGGAG
>PVIY010033053.1:14689-28532 GCA_004026745.1 Myrmecophaga tridactyla | reverse complement strand
TTTTTTTATCTATTATCGTTTTATTTCTTTTTCTGTTGTCTTTTTATTTCTTTTTCTAAATCGATGCAAATGTTCTAAGAAATGATGAATATGCAACTATGTGATGATATTAAGAATTACTGATTGTATATGTAGAATGGAATGATATCTTAATGTTTTGTTTGTTAATTTTTTAATTAATAAAAAAAGTTTAAAAAAAAAAAAGAAGAAATAACAAACATAAATGTTTATGCTCCCAATCAAGGAGCTCCAAAGTACAGGAGGCAGACTTTGGCAAAACTGAAGGGAACAATAGATGTTTCAACAATGATAATAGGAGACTTTGATACACCACTCTCCTCTATAGATAGAACAACCAGACAGAGGAGCAACAAGTAAATAGAGAACTTAAACAATTTGATAAATGAATTAGACCAAACAGAAACATATGTATATAAGTCATTACACCCCAAAACACTAGGATATACATTCCTCTCTTGTGTTCATGGAACAGTCTCCAGGATAAACCATATGCTGGGGTACAAAACAGGTCTTTATAAATTTCAAAAGATTGAAATTTTTCAAAGCAGTTTCTCTGACCACAACAGAATTAAGCTGGAAATCAATAACCACCAAAGAACCAGGACTTTCACAAATATATGGAGATTAAATAACACACTCTTAATCAGTGGGCCAAAGAAGAAATTGGTGAATATCTGAAGATGAATGAAAATGAGAATACAACATATCAAAACTTATGGAAAGCAGAAAGGAAGTGCTAAGAAAGAAATTTATTGCCCTAAATGCCTATATTAAAAAAGAAGAGGAAAAATCAAGGACATCACTGCTCACCTGGAGGAACTAGAGAGAGAACAGCAAACTAACCCCAAAGCAAATAGAAGAAGATAAACAACATAGATTAAAGCAGAAATAAATGAATTGGAGAACAAAAAAATACAAAAATAAAACCAAGTTTGTTCTTTGAGAAAATCAATAAATCAGTGGACCCCTAGCTAAACTGACAAAGAAAAAAAGAGAGAGGAAGAAAATAAGCAAAGTCAGAATTGAGAGGGGGGTCATTGCCATGGACCCTGAAGAAATTTTTTAAAAAAATAACAACTATATACCAACAAACTAGACAATTAGACAAACTAGATGACTCAGATGAACTTAGAAGAAGTGGACAAATTCCTAGAAACACATGCAAAACCTACATTGACTTGGGAAGAAATTGAAGATCTCAACAAACCAATCACAAGTAAAGAGATTCAATCAGTCACAAAAATCTTCCAACAGAGAAAACCCAGGGCCAGATGGCATCACAGGGGAATTTTATCAAACATTCCAAAAGGAACTAATACAAATTCTGCTCAAACTCTTCCAAAAAAATTGAGGAAAAAGGAATGTTACTTAACTTATTTTATGAAGTTAACATCACCTTCAATATCCAAATCAGATAAAGAGCGAAAAGAAAGAAAAACTACAGTCTAATCACCCAAATGAACATAGATGCAAAAATTCTCAACAAAACTGATTCCAACACCACATTAAAAGAATTATACATTATAACTAAGTGGGGTTTATACCAGGAATGCAAGGGTAATTCAACACAAGAAACTCAATCAATGTAAAACAACATATTAACAAATTGAAAGATAAAAATCACATGAGCATTTCAATTGATGCTGGAAAAGCAACGAAAATTTTCTAAAATTGAGAGTGTTGATGATTGTACAACTAAGTGAAGATAACATGAGACATGGATTGTTGACTTTGGACATTATATATGTTGTACAATGGGTGGAATTGGCCAAAGGATACATTGACTGAGAAGCAGAAAGGTGAACTGTGGTGTTTACATATGATGGAATATTGTGCAGCTATAGAAAGGAATGAAGTCTTGTGGCACTCAATGAAGTGAATGAATCTTTGGAACATTATGTTGTGCAAAATAAGCCAAAATCAAATGAACAAATATTGTATGGTCTCTTTTAGAGAATACTTATGAGAGAATTGGGGCCTAGATTGTAAGCTCTTAGAGCAGTCACATTTAGTCTGGAGTTGCAAGTGTTATTTCTAGATTCTGAGATGCTGTGCTATATGTGCATAACCTGGTATTTCCCTGAAGCTTTGGGTACCTGTGTGACACCTAAGACTCAGAGTTGGAGTTCTGAGCTCTGAAAGTCAACATTGCTACATACAACAACTGCTGAAGAAAGCAAAAAAGAGATCAGGCTCCAATTAGAGATAAGAATAAAGCCAATCTGGTTGTGACTAAGGTAAATCAGGATACAGGGCAGATGATTATATTGTCTGTATTTTAGAGTTTCAACTCCTGAATGGGATAAAAGAAACAGAGGTTTATCTTGTCCAAAACGTAGATTTTCTGTAGCATACAATTTAACCCATCCTGCCTGTATAGCTTATTTAAACAACCTAAACACATAGAGCCCAGCATGGGAATGAAGACTTATAATCCTATGTAGCTTAATATAATATCAAGATGCATGCTAGAATATGTTGGGAAGATAATTAAAAAGAATTGGCAAAGTCCCTCTAGGGACTTGAGAAAAAAATAGGGCACTATTAAACTTTCTGACATGGGAAATCCCTGATGGTCTCGCAAATATTAGGGACTCCCAAGTCAATAGGCCAAGCTTATTCTATGAAACTTATCTCTGTAGTGGAGAAGCTAAGCCTACCTATGATTATGTCTAAGAGTTAATTCCAGAAAACCTCTTTTCTAATTATTTATTTTTTATTGATATATATTTTATATTCACATACTATGTAATCATCCAAAGTGTACAACCAATGGTTCACAACATCATCATAGAGCTGTGCATTTATCATCATAATTGACTTTTTTTCTTTTTTGAAAAATAACATATATACCACAAAGCAATAAATATCAAAGCACATCACAACAATTAATTCTAGAACAGATTTCAGAGTTTGGTATGGATTATAATTTCACAATTTTAGGTTTTTACTTCTAGCTACTCTAAGATACTGGAGACTAAATGAAATACCAGTATAATGATTCAGCAATCATATTCATTTATTAAACCCTACCTTCTCTGTATAACTCCACCATCACCTTTGATCTTTCTTCTACTCTTTAGGGGCATTTGGGCTATGCCCATTCTAACTTTTTATGTTGGTAGGGCTGTTGATAATATGGGATAGAGGGATGGAACTAGTTTATGTTCTGGAGAGGCTGGCTCCTTGCATCTAGAAAATCTCTTTTGTTGTTCAGTTATGGCCTGTCTCTGAAGACCAACTCTGCAAGGAAAATCTTTACTCTTCCCCCTACATGAGACCTGACAACCAGGGGTGAAAGTCTCCCTGACAATGTGGGAGATGGCTCCCAGTGGTGAACCTGTCCTGTCACCGTGGGATCAACAGCACCTTCCTTACTAAAAGGTGGAAAAGAAATGTAACAAAATAAGGTATCACTGGCTAAGAGAGTTCAAATAGTGTTAAGAGGCTATTCTGAGGACTACTCTATGCAAGCTTCATTTAGATATTGGTAAATGTCATGGTTTGCCAAACCCCAATCAACATCATTCCTGTTAACCCTAAAGAACACTTAAGGGTTTGATCTAAGATGCTATAAGTTTAATGCACTAAGTTGACTTTCCACAAACCTATAACTACCTGATGTTTCCTAGGCCAGATAAGTCCTGAAATGCAGAGGGGCCAGCCTCTCCAAGAACATCAACTAGTTCCATCTCCCTATCCATTATTGTCGATGCCCCTTTTCAACATGAAAAATTTAGAATGGGCATAGCTAAAATATCTCTAAATTTTGGGAGAAGGATGAAAGGAAAAGGAGGAACTATAACAGAGAAAAAAGGTTTTAACAAATGAGTATGATTGCTGAATTGTTATATTGATATTTCTTTGAGTCTCCACTGTCTTGGAGCAGCTAGAAGGAAAAACCTGAAATTCTGGAAATGTAACCCATACCAAACTTCGCTCTGTTCTATGACTATGTTACTTTGAAATTTATTGGGGTTTTTTTTGTATATATGTTATATTTCACAATTAAAAAAATGTTTAAGGTTGGTGTGATGGTGGCTCAGTGGCAAAATTTCCACCTGCCATACCAGACACCTGGGTTCGACTCGCAATGCCTGCCCGTGCCAAAAGATAAAAAAGAAAGAAAGAAAAAATGTTTTAAAAATGTGCTAGGGAACATTTTTAAAATAAGAAAATTAGTGAGTGCCTAGAAAGGGAAAATTAGTTCTAAATGGGCTGCTTAGCCTGGGTGGATATGAGCCTCCAACATTTTGACACCATGTGCTTGTGAGTTGAACAGAGGGAAGTCTAGTAGGTGCAGTTGATGTTGTGCTCCTCCATAGACAACTTTGAGAAGGAGTCTGGAAACCACTTGGTGGCTAGCTGTCAGTTATATTGGGGTCAGAACAAGAAGGCCCATGGGAGCAGGGGAGGAGGGTGGTCATTTCTTATAAAGCCAACTCCTTAAAATCCTTGGGGATGATGAAGTGAATGGTATGGACAGAACTACTTAATTCCTGGTTCAGCAAGCATTTTGGTTTGCTAAAGCTGCCAGAATGCAATACATGATAAATTGATGGGTTTTTATAAAGGGGATTTATTTAGTTGCAAATTTACAGTTCCTCAGACAAAAGGCAGCTGGCTTTCATCTGTGTTCTCTGTCACATGGGAAGGCACTTGGTGATATCTGCTGGCCTTTTCTCCTGGCTTCTGGGTTCAAACAGCTTTCCCTGGAGGTACTTCCCTTCTGCATCTCCAAATGTCTGGATCTATTTTGGCTGAGTGCTGAGCTGAGCTGTGCTGAGCTGCTCCTCTCTCTTCCTACTTCTCCTTTTAAGCCTTCAGCTGATCAAATTAAAAGGTCACCATTGTGGAAGTCACTCCCCTTAGCTGACCACAGATCTAATCAACCATAGATGAATATCACATTCTGATTATTTAAGTCCACAGCAACAGATTTGGGCACCATCACCCAGCCAAGTTGACACCTGAACCTAACTACTACAGCAGGGAGTGATGATCTATGAGGCCTCTCCTTCCTTGCCCAATCCCACACCCCTGACCTCTGGAGAATCATGGATAGGAAGATTTTAAGTTTCAGACAAGCCCATGAAACCCTGCTGAATGGCTGGACTTTCCTGATGAAAGTGTTCTTCTAATGAGGGGAATCAAAAGGAGCAAGGTATGGGAAAAGGCCAATGAGGAATTATGGGTTGTACTGCTGGAGGAGGGGGGGTGAGACAAGATGGCTCACATGGAGATAGTCCCTGCATAGCAAACTTAGAAACTTAGCCATGTTAATTCTCTTTTCTCTGCACAAGGGGGCAACAAACTGTTTTAGCTTTGTCTGGAACCTCCCTCAAAACAGATTCCTGGGGCAGGGGATTTGTCAGTAGGCACTGCAGTGAGTCACTCAGAATTTATCTGGAATTAATAAATCAAAGTCAGGGGCTTATTTTAGCCATACTGAATGACTGCTGAATGTACCTCAGGAGATTTCCAGTTAAATTTTAAAAGGCAGTCAAGGTTGGTTGTTCGTGCCTTTCTAGGAAGTTGTCCATTTCATCTACATTGTCTATTTTATTAGCATATAGTTGCTCATAGTATCCTCTCATTATGTCCTTTATTTCTGTGAGGTCAATGGTTATGTCTCCTCTTCCATTTCTGCTTTATTTCCATCCTCTTTCTTTTCTGTCAACTGAGCTAAGGCTCCATTGATTTTATTAATTTTCTCAAAGAACCAACCTCTGGTTTTGTTGATTTTCTCAATTGTTTTCATGTTCCCAATTTCATTGATTTCTGTTCTAATCTTCATTGTTTCTTTCCTTTTGTTTGTTTTGGGGTTAGTTTGCTGTTCTTTCTCTAGTTCTTCCAAGTGAACAGCTAATTCCTCAATTTTTGCTCTTTCTTCTTTTTTAATAGAGGCATTTAAATTAATAAATTTCTCTCTCAGCACTGCCTTTGCTGCATCCCATAATTTTTTTACACTATGTATATTATTTTATTTGTAACCCCATATGTTAAGATGGGGCACTGTAAAAGTAACAGTCACTTGAAAAACAACAACCAGCACACTGGTATTCAATTTGGTATTTTAAATTAATAATGGAAAATCAAATGGAAGCAGTGTCTAAAATAAATAAGATAATTTGGAACAAAAACCATTAATCAGGATACAATTATTAGAAATTTGATAACATGGGCTAACTTAAATGTACCTTTAGAGACAGAATGAGGATAAAAGTTAGGAAAGCATTAAATAAAATTTCAGAGTCCCTAAAGCATTTGTTTAAGAACTTTAGAACTGATTTTCTACATGCAAAAATTAATTATAAATTTCTTTTAGTTCATTCATACATGACCTTATTTGAAGCAATGTATTTGCATTCACTAGCAAAATTCATGCCAATAAAATATTTCTAAGTATTTTATTTCCCAGATTTTTCACTAGTTTGAATTAGTTGTTCAGTGATTCTCTGAACATCTGTTGAAACCTAAGCCTTTAATGAAGTGCTTCTGAAAGTAAGACAATTTTTCTACATTCTGCTTATGAAAAGAAAACAAATCTTTGGTTCTTAGTTAAAGTGGCAAGAAGGATTTCACAAAAAGAAATACTAAAGAGCCAAAGCAATTAAGAAGTTCTTAGTAAGCAATGTGAAACTCCAAACCCTGTCAAGTTCAGTAGAGTATCTAAAGGCACCTCAGGTTCAGATGATACAATCATCTTTGCTTAGAGTTCTAATGATCTATGTGCATGGATCTTACCATCTTAAAAATGTGAAGCTGAAAAAGTAATGTCCAACAATGATTATTGCTAATAAGAGGAGCATCATAAGATTTGATAAATGGGAAAGACTTAGAGATCATCTTAGAGATAGGGAAATTTAGGCCTATTCAAAAAATAAAGTTGACATCAGAGTTTGTTTTCAGATTCCTAATCCAGTTCTCCTAGGACAAGACAAAATTCTAGATTTTAACTTTCATTAGCTTGTAAGTCAAGTTTCAGGGATGTGAATTGGGGACAGGAAGGAAGAGTCCCCATCAAATCCTCAAAGGCAAGCTAGAAATGTATATAATATTTTACTGTCTCAATTTCCTTTACTATGTGTTAACTGATATACTTATTGATTTATACAATTCCTTTCAATTCTATTTGAAAAACAACAGACCAAAATTAAATAAGAAAGTTACATAAAATGCCATTTAAGCATACATAAGGCCATGATACTTAATGTAGACCACCACTCCTTATCCCATAAATTTTGATATGTTGTGTGTTTTCATTTTCAGTTCCCTTGAGAAATTGACTGATTACTCTGGTAATTTCTTCCTTGACCCCCTGCTTATTTAAGAGTGTGTTGTTTAGCCTCCATATATTTGTGCATTTTCTGACCCTCTGCTTGTTATTGATTTCCAACTTCATTCCAATATGATGTGAGAAAGTGTTCTGTTTGATTTCAATCTTCTTAAATGTATTGAGACTTGCTTTGTGACCAGCATATGGCCTATCCTCAAGAATGATCCATGAGCACTTGAGGAAAATATATATCCTGCTGTTGTGGGGAGTAATGTTCTGTAAATATCTGTGAAGTCTAGTTCATTTATCATACTATTAAAAATCTGTTTCTTTATTGATCCTCTATCTAGGTAGTCTATTCATTGATGAGAGCAGGAAGTTGAAGTCTCCTACTAATGTGATAGAGGTGTCTACTTCTCCCTTCAGTGCTGTCAGTCCTTGCCTCATTTATTTTGGAGCACTCAGCTCAGTGCATAAATATTTATAGTTGTTCTGTCTTCCTGTTGAATGGTTCCTTTTATTAATGTACAGTATCCTTCTTTGTCTCTTTTGATTGTTTTACATTTGAAGTCTACTTTGTCAGATATTAGTATAGCTATTTCTACTCTTTTCTGATTGTTCTTTGGATGAAATATCTTTTTCCAACCTTTTACTTTCAATCTATTTTTGTCCTTGGGTCTAAAATGAGTCTCCAGTAGACAGCATATAGAATGGCCCTGTATTTAATCCCTTCCAGTCTATGTATTTTGATTGGGGAGTTTAATCCATTAACATTTAATGTTATGACTATAAAGCAGTACTTTCTTCTACCATGTTGTATTTGGATTTTATATGTCATATCAATTTTTTTTCTCTTTTTACCTTTAGTGATAGTCTTCCTTTCTACACTCTTCTCCAGACCTCTCTCCCTTGCCTTTTCCTATCTGCCTGTAGTGCTCCCTTTAGTATTTCTTGCAGAACTGGTCTTTTAGTCACAAACTATCTCAGTGATTGTTTGATAATATTTTAATCTTCCCCTCATTTTTGAAGGACAGCTTTGCTGGACATAGAATTCTTTGTTGGCAGTTTTTCTCTTTCAGAAACTTAAATATATCATACCACTGCCTTCTCACCTCCATGGTTTCTGCTGAGAAATCTACACATAGACTTATTGAGCTTCCCTTGTATATGATGATTGCTTTTCTCTTGCTATTTTCAAAATTCTCCCTTTGAATTTTGAAAATCTGATTAGTAAGCTTTCTGTACCTTGTCTATTTGGATCTATTCTGTTTGGGGTATGCTATACTTCTTGATTATGAAATTTTATGTCTTTCATAAGAGATGGGAAATTTTTGGTTATTGTTTCCTCCATTAATCTTTCCTTTCCTTTTCCCTTCTCTTCTCCTTCTGAAACACCCACAACACATACATTCATGTATTACATGTTGAATTCAATTCCATGAGACTCTGCTCATATTTTTCCTTTCTTTTCCCTATATTTTCTTTTGTGTGTTGGATTTCAGATATCCAGTCCTCTAGTTCACTAATCCTTTCTTCTGCCTCTTCAAATCTATTGTCATAGGTTTCCATTGTTTTTTCCTCTCTTCTATTGTGCCTTTCATTCCCATAAGTCCTGGATTTGTTTTTTCAAACTTTTGAGTTCTTCTTTTTGTTTTCCCAATGTCTTCTTTATATCCTCCCTCATTGATTTGACTTTTGATGAGATTTTCCATGTCTGTTCAAACATCCTGAATTAGTTGTTTCAACTACTGTATCTCATTTGAATTGTTGGTTTGTCCCTTTGCCTGGGCCATATCTTTGATTTTCCTAATATGACTCATTATTTTTTTCTGGGTCTAGGCATCTGATTGCCTTCATTATTTTATTCTGGAGGTTGTTTTCTCTCTTTTACCTAGGATTTCTGTGCTGGTTTGAAATTATATATGTGCCCTAAAAAAGCCATATTTTAATCCTAATCCCATTTTGTAAAGACAGCCGTTTCTTCTAATTCCTATTCAGTATTGTATGTTTGAAACTGTAATTAGATCATCTCCCTGGAGATGTGATTTAGTCAAGAGTGGTTGTTAAGCTGGATTAAGTAGAGGCATGTCTCCACCCATTTGGATGGGTATTGATTAGTTTCTGAAGTCCTATAAAAAGGAAACATTTTGGAGAATGAGAGATTCAGAGATAGCAGAGTAGAACCAACAAAGCCACAAGGAGCAGAGTCCACCAGCCAGCGACCTTGGTGATGAAGAAGGAAAATGTCTCCTGGGGAGCTTCATGAAATAGGAAGCCGGAAGAAGAAGCTAGTAGATGATGCTGTGTTCACCATGCGCCCTTCCAAATGAGAGAGGAACCCTGACCGTGTTCACCATGTGCTTATCCAGATGACAGAGAAACTCTGACTGTGTTCACCATGTGCCTTCTCGCTTGGGAGAGAAACCCTGAACTTCATCGGCCTTCTTGAGCCAAGGTATCTTTCCCTGGATGCCTTAGATTGGATATCTCTATAGACTTGCTTTAATTGGGACATTTTCTCAGCCTTGGAACTGTAAACTAGCAACTGATGAAATTCCCCTTTTTTAAAAGCCATTCCATTTCTGGCATATTGCTTCCTGGAAGCTAGCAACCTGGAACAGTTTCCTTGCTGGATGACTTTGTTCTCTATTTGTTTTTTGACATTCATTTCAACTTATTCTAAACCTCTAGCATAGGTTCTGTTTAACTGATCAGAATTTTTCAGTTCTTGTTTTTCTCTTCCTTTCCATGCCTATATGGAGCCTTTTTTTTCTTGAAGGTCTCCTCATATATTATAGACCCCAGTCAGATTTTCCCAGACTAGACAGCACCATATCTCAGGAGGAAAGGGTAGCCAGCATCAGTTTTCTCTGAGGGTGAGACCGAATAGGTTGTCAGACTTTCCCATGAAGCCTCTGTAATTTTCCTATCTGCCAAGCATATGACACTTGTGAGCTTGCAGCTTTCTACCACTTAAAGTGATATGGTGCCTTTAATTTCAGCAGATTCTCCCTGCCAGGGGCATGGTTAAGACAGAGGTGAGGTAGTAGGAAGGCTTTAATTGCTTCTGTTTTCCAGTTCCTGGGGATTGAATTCTTTGAAGGAGGGGTTTCACTTGAGCTGGACCCTGCCCCCTTTTTCTTGGGGAAGCAACACCCTTTAAGGAATTAACTCCCTTCACCTGTCTAGGTACTCTGTCTCTCAGGCAAGCTTAGTTCTGCCCTTTCCTGAGGCTGTGCTGGAGCCTGGGAGTGCTCACAGTTCTATCTAATGAGTTGCTTTAGGAGTGAGAAAAAAAAAAGCAAAATAGCCCTTTCAGAACCTGACCCCCTTCCTTGGGTTTGTCAACCAAGAGCTTGAGTTGGTACATAGCTCTATATATCTCCAGGCTTTATGTGCCCCCTTTCCTTTGGGTCCAGCTTTTTTCCAGTGTTTTATGCTGTCTAACTAAAAAGGCTCTGTGTGTGTGTATGTGTGTGTGTACGTGTGTGTTTTCTGTCAGGTCCACACCCTCTCTACTAGGACTAAAACTTTTAGTTCCTTTAGTGCTCATTCCAGGTTTGTCTCTGCTGGGGGCCTGTTTTCAGTAGTCAGAATTTGTTAATTAATTCTGCAATTAGAGATTGGTGGAGCTGCTAGTAAAGACTGTTTCCTTTAGCCTCAGGGAACCAGCCTCCCATGCCCATGGGGGAGGGGCACAGGCTCCACAGCTTGGGAGACTTAAAATTCTGTGGGGGAACTCAGCCTTTCCACCTGGTCCAGACTGCTGTACAAGTGTTTCCAGTCACTGATGTTCCCCCAGCAGTTGTTATGTACCATCCCTTACTATTTACTAGCTGTTATCAATGATGAACTAAATTCCACACCTCACTATGCCACCATTTTGCTCCTATTATTGGTGCTTCATCAAGATTCATACTTTGAAGTAGTCCATGCAAGAACCTATTTATACTTGTAGTGTTAATCAGTGGGATACATGGCTCTTTACAACCCCTTTCAATCAAGTTTACCTTCAATATGGCAATATTTCTTATAACCTCACTAGTGAACTACCTTCACTTCCATCCATTCCCTTTCATTTAAGTTCAACCTCATTACCTAACTGTCCACCCATCTCTAGCTTCTTTGTTTCTCTGGGTCCCCTATATTCTACATTATAAACCTCTGATTTTACCTTTACCAGGGTCATAATAGCGAAATCATACAGTATCTATCCTTTTGGTTCTGGCTTATTTCACTCAGCATCATGTTCTCAAGGCTTATCCATCTTGTAATATGCTTCAGGACATCATTTCACCTTACTGCTGCTTAATATTCCATCGTATGCATATACCACATTTTGTTTATCCAGTCATCTGTGATGCATACTTTCCCCACCCCCCGGCACAAGCATCCTGCTCCCACACCAGACAGGTGCTCACTTGCACATCTGTGCTACATAGCCCCCTGCCCTCCACACATGTGCGCTTGCTCCATCCCCCACCCCCCACCTGTGCCCACCTGACATCACTCACCCCTGCCCCATATCCCACAACCTCCATGACCTGTGCCCTGCCCCTACACACTCTGATATTTGTATCCCTGATGCCTGGATGTCCTCCCCTGTGCAAGGACATACCCATGCCCTGCTGCACCTGTGCCCTAACCTCTGTGCCACCTACCCTATACCCCGATACCCACAACCCATATCTTCATGTGCCCACCCACATCCTACATACACATCAGCCCCCATGTATCTTCACATCCCCCAATCTGCCTCCCAATGCACCCTACCTCTTTGTTCCCCATGCCACACCTTGCTCTTGTGCTTCATGACCTGACAGAGATGCACCTTGGCCCCATGGCCTACATACCACACCACTACAACCCTGTGCCCTGCAACCCATGCTCACAGGCAGCAGTGTAGTGTCCCCAACCTATGCCTATAACAGCACTACAACCCATCAATGCACTACTGTGCCCCACCCCATGCCCCACTCCTGCTCCATATCCATCCTGCAAATACAAAGGTTTAGACTACTGAAGGAAATCAACTTCCAAAGTAACTCTATCAAGATATTTACATGCCTTCTGTGGTGCTGTGCTTTGAAATTCATTGCTTTTTTTTATATATATGTTATTTTTCACAAAAAAAGAAAAAAGTCTATTGTGATGATAAAAAAATATTTATGCCTTCTTGCCTTCTGTACTCTGGAGTAGCTACAAGGAAAAATCTGAGAGGATGGTAAGGTAGCCCATGACAAACTCTGGGATCTGTCCTGTAACTATTTGTTGAAGAATGCTTTGAAAACTATTGCTTTTTTCTTTCTTTACTTTGTATATATGTTATATTACAAAATTTAAAAAGTTTAAAAAAAGATATTTACATGCCTCGAAGACAACAGAAGATCACTAAGCATATCAAGATAAAGAAAGATATAGCCCAGCCTAATGACCAAATTAAAACATCGGAGGACACAGACTTTGGAACAACTAATCAAAGATGTTCATATAATTCTACTAAATAAAATCAATAGGATGGCTAATGACATAAAGGAGATCGAGAATAAAGTCATAAAGCATGTAACAACATGGAGGTATCTTGAAGACATTATGCTGAGTGAAATTAGCCAGAAACAAAAGGACAAATTCTGTATAGTCTAACTGATATGAGCTAACTTGATTAATGAGTGAACTTGGAGAATTTCAGTTAAGAACACATGTTATCAGGAGATAAAAATTGGGTAGAGATTGGGTAATTGGTCCTGAAGGGATACAGATTGTGCAATAGGACTGATTGTAAAAATTCAGAAATGGATAGCATAATATTACCTGATTGTAGCACAATTATGTAGGTACATTAAATGAAGATGAATGTGAGAATGATACAGGGAGAAGGGCTGGGGGCACCTATGAAACCAGAAGGAAAGATAGACAATAAAGACTGAGGTGGCAAAATTTAGGGATGCCTAGAGTATACAATGATAGTGATTAAATTTACAAATTAAAAAATGTTTTCGCATGAGGAAGAACAAAGGAGTGTCAGTAGTATGGGATGTTGAAAATAGATGGCCATTCATATTTTAAAATTTCAACTTCTATGTGAGACTAAAGGGAGAAATCATTATTTGGTGCAAAATTTATATTTTGACTTGTGCATTTCCTAGCTTAACTTGTATGATTAGTTTAATTGAACATCATAAGTACATGGAACCTTGAAAAGGGCATGAGATTTTGTTGGCTTGTCCAGGTTAATATGATGCCCCAATAGATCCCAGAGTTATTTGAACAGTGAATAAAAAATTATTTCCAAAGTCCCCTTAGGGGAATGAGGAAAAAGGGGGAAAAATTCGCCTACCCCTTTGGAGAATTCCTGATATTCTCGCAAACAGTGGGGACAACCAAATCAAAATAGGATGAGCCCTTGATCTTGGGGTCCACCCCTCTGAAACTTATCCCTGAAAAGGATAGGCTAACCAAAAAAAAAAAAAAAAAAAAAAAAAAAAAAAAAAAAAAAAAAAAAAAAAAAAAAAAAAAAAAAAAAAAAAAAAAAAAAAAAAAAAA
>PVIY010033053.1:0-14589 GCA_004026745.1 Myrmecophaga tridactyla | reverse complement strand
ACTAGAGACACACAACAGCAGATTTGAAGAGGCTGAAGAGAGAATAAGTGAACTAGACGACAAGACAACTGATTTTGAACACACAAAACAGTGAATAAAAAAAGGATTGGCATGACCAAGTAGGATTCACCCCAGGTATGCAAGCATGGTTCAACATATGAAAATCAATTAATGTAGTATACCATATCAACAAATCAAAGCAGAAAAACAATATGATTATCTCCATTGATGCAGAAAAGGCATTTGATGAAATTCGACATCATTTCCTGTTGAAAACACTTCAAAGGACAGGAATAGAAGGGAACTTCCTCAAAATGATAAACAGAATATATATATTAAAAAAACACAGCTAACATCATCTTCAATGAGGAAAAACTGAAAACTTTCCCCCTAAGATCAGGAACAAGACAAGGATGTGCACCATCGCCACTGTTATTCAACATTGTGCTGGAAGTTCTAGCCAGAGCAATTAGACAAGAAAAAGAAATACAAGGCATCGAAATTGGAAACAAAGAAGTAAAACTCTCACTGCTTGCAGATGATATGATACTATACATCGAAAACCCCCAAAAATCCACAGCCAAACTACTAGAGCTAATAAATGAGTACAGCAAAATGGCAGGTTACAAGATAAACACTCAAAAATCTGTAGCATTTCTATACACTAGTAATGAACAATCTGAGGGGGAAATCAAGAAAAAAATTCCATTTACAATTGCAACCAAAAGAATAAAATATTTAGGAATAAATTTAACTAAAGAGACAAAAGATCTATACAAAGTAAACTACAAGAAATTGTTAAAAGATCACAGAAAACCTAAAGAGATGGAAAGGGATACCATGTTCATGGATTTTTTTTGGAAGACTAAATGTAGTTAAGATGTCAATTCTACCTAAATTGATGTAGAGATTCAATACAATACCAATTAAACTTCCAAAAACTTACTTTTCAGAAATAGATAAACCAATAACCAAATTTATCTGGAAGGGCAGGGTGCCCTGAATAGCTAAAAGTATCCTGAGAAAAAAAAATGAAGTCGGAGGTCGCATGCTACCTGACTTTAAGGCATATTATGAAGCTACAGTAGTGAAAACAGCATTGTACTGCAATAAAGATAGATATACTGACCAATGAAATAGAATAGAGTGTTCAGATATATACCCTCTCATCTATGGACAGTTGATCTTTGATAAGGCAGTCAAGCCAACTCACCTGGGATAGAACAGTCTCTTCAATAAATGGTGCCTAGAGAACTGGATATCCATATGCAAAAGAACGAAAGAGGATCCATATCTCACACCCTATACAAAAATTAACTCAAAATGGATCAAAGACCTAAACATTAGATCTAAGACCATAAAACTGTTAGAAGAAAATGTAGGGAAATATCTTATAAACCTTATACTAGGAGGCAGTTTCCTAGACCTTACACCCAAAACAAGAGCATTGAAGAAAGAAAGAAAGAAATGGGAACTCCTCAAAATTAAACACTTTTGCACATCAAAGAACTTCATCAAGAAAGTAAAAAGACAGCCTACACAATGGGACACAATATTTGGAAACGATATATCAGATAAAGGTCTAGTATCCAGAATATATAAAGAGATTTTCAACTCAACAACAAAAAGACAGACAATCCAATTACAAAATGGGCAAAAGACTTGAACAGACACTTCTAAGAAGAAGAAATACAAATGGCCAAAAGGCATATGAAAAGATGCTCAACTTCTCTGACTATTAGAGAAATGCAAATCAAAACCACAATGAGATATCATCTCACACCCACCAGAATGGCTATTATCAATAAAACAGAAAATGACAAGTACTGGAGAGGATGTGGAGAAAGAGGCACACTTATCCACTATTGGTGGGAATGTCAAATGGTGCAACCACTGTGGAAGGCAGTTTGGTGGTTCCTCAGGAAGCTAAATAAAGAATTGCCATATGACCCGGCAATACCATTGTTAGGTATCTACTCAGAGGACATGAGGGCAAGGACAAATGGACATTTGCACACCAATGTTTATAGCAGTATTATTTACAACTGTGAAGGGATGGAAACAGCCAAAATGCCCATCAACAGACGAGTGGCTAAACAAACTGTGGTATATACATACAATGGAATATTATGCAGCTGTAAGACAGAATAAAGTTATGAAGTATGTAACCACATGGATGGACCTTAAGGACATAATGCTGAGTGAGATTAGCCAGAAACAAAACGACAAATACTGTATGGTCTCACTGATATGAACTGACATCAGTGAATAAACTTGGAGAATGTCACTGGTAACAGAGAACATCAGGAGATAGAAATAGGGTAAGATATTGGGTAATTGGAGCTGAAGGGATACAGATTGTGCAACAGGACTGATCATGAAAAATCAGAAATGGATAGCACAATACTACCTAACTGTAATACAATTATGTTGAAACACTGAATGAAGCTGAATGTGAGAATGATAGAGGGAGGAGGGCTGGGGGCACAAATGAAATTAGAAAGAAAGATAGATGATAAAGACTGAGATGCTATAATCTAGGAATGCCTAGAGTGTATAATGATAGTGACTAAATGTACAAATTTAAAAAATGTTTTTGCATGGGGAAGAACAAAGGAATGTCATTACTGCAGGGTGTTGAAAATAGATGGTAATCAATATTTTAAAATTTTAACTTATGTGTGAGAGTTAAGCAAAAAATGTTTATTTGATACAAAATTTATGTTTTGACTAGTGTATTTTCTAATATAACTTATGTAGACAGCTTAATTGAACACCACAAGTACATGGAACCTTGAGTAGGGCATGAGATTTTGTTGGTTTGTCCAGAGTGATGCCCCAATAAATCCCAGAGTGATTTGAACAGTGAATAAAAAAGTATTTGCAAAGTCCCCTTGGGGGAATGGTGAAAATTCAACTTCCCCAAGTGGGGAATTCTTGATATTCTCACAAGCAATGGGGACAACCAAAACTATAGGCTGAGCCCCCAGTCTTGGGGGTTGTTCACATGAAACTTAACCCCACAAAGGATAGGTCAAGCCTACTTAAAGTTAGGCCTAAGAGTCACCCCCAAGAGAAGCTCTTTTGTTGGTCAGATGTGGCCTCTCTCTCTCCAGTCAACACAACCAGCAAGCTCACCACCCTCCCCCTGTCTATGTGGGACATGACTCCCAGGGTTGTGACCTTCCTGGAAATGTGGGACAGAAATCCTAGAATGAGCTGAAACTCAGCATCAAGGGATTGAGAAAAACCCTAGAATGAGCTAAGACTCAGCATCAAGGGATTGAGAAAACCTTCTCGGCCAAAACAAGGAAGAGTGAAATGAGACAAAATAAAGTGTCAATGGCTGAGAGATTCCAAACAGAGTCAAGAGGTTATCCTGGAGGTTATTCTTATGCATTAAATAGGTATCACCTGTTTAGTCAAGATTTAATGGAGAGGCTGGAGGGAACTGCCTGAAAATATAGAGCTGTGTTCCAATAGCCATGTTTCTTAAAGATGATTGTATAATGATATAGCTTTCACAATGTGACCGTGTGATTGTGAAAACCTTGTGTCTGATGTTCCTTTTATCTACCTTGTCAACAGACGAGTAAAACATATGGAATAAAAATAAATAATATGGGAAACAAATGTTAAAATAAATTTAGATTGTAAAGCTAGTGATCAATGAAAGAGAGAGGTAAGGGGTATGGTGTGTATGAATTTTTTTCTGTTGTCGTTTTATTTCTTTTTCTGAATTGATGCAAATGTTCTATGAATGATCATGATGATGAATATGCAACTATGTAATGATATTGTGAATTACTGATTATATAAGTAGAATGGAATGATCATAGGTTAAGAACATTTGCGTTTGTTGTTACATTTTTTTTAATTAAAAATTAATTTAAAAAAGGATGGAAAACTTTGAATTGGATCTCAGGGAAATGATGGACAAAACAAAGCACACAAATATAAGAATCATTGGTGTTCCAGAAGGAGAAGAGTAAAGGGCTAGGAAGATGTTTTGAGGATATAATGGGGGAAAACTTCCCAACCCTTATAAAGCACATAAATATGCAAATTAAAGAAGGCCAACAAGCTCCAAATAGAATAAATCCAAATAGGCCTTCCCCAAGACACATACTAATCAGTCCGTCAAATGATGAAGAGAAGCAGAAAATCATGAAAGTGACAAGAGGAAAACAAACTACTGCATACAAGGGAAACCACATAAGACTGGAAATCAAATACCACCAAAGAATGAGAACTTTCAGAAATAGAAGATTAAATAACACATTCTTAAACATCTAGTGGGTCAAAGAAGAAATTGCTAGAGAAATCAGTAGCTATCTGGAGATTAATGAAAATGAGAACACAGGGCGGGCTATGATGGCTCACTGGCAGAGTTCTCGCCTGCCATGCTGGAGACCCAGGTTCGATTCCCGGTGCCTGCCCAGTTAAAAAAAAAATTAGAATATAATATATCAGAACTTATGGGATTTGGCAAAGGCTGTGCTGAGAGGGAAATTTGTTCCCTAAATGCCCATATTAAAAAACAAGAAAGAGCAAAAATTAAGGACTTAACTGCTCATCTGGAGGAACTTGAGAAAGAACAGCAAACTAACCCCAAAACAAATAGAGGAGAAATAACAAAGATTAAAGCAAGTTAAATAAATAAGGGAACAAAAGAACAATAGAAAGAATCAATAAAACCAAAACTTGGTTCTTTGAGAAAATCAATAAAATTGATGGAGCACTAGTAAAGGTGACAATGAAAAAAGAGAGGGGATGAAAATAAACAAAATCAGAAATGAGAGGGGGGTCATTACCATAGACCCTAAAGAAATAAAAGAAACCATAAGAGGATGAACAATTATACATCAACAAACCAGACAACTTAGATGATATGGATAAATTCCTGGAAACACACAAATAAGCCACACTGACTCAGGAAGAAATAGAAGATCTCAACAAACCAATCACAAGTAAAAAGACTCAATCAGTCATCAAAAATCTTCCTACAAAGAAAAGCCCCGGGTCAGATGGCTTCACAGGGGAATTTTTAAAACATTCCAAAAAGAACTGACACCAGTCCTCTTCAAACTTTTCCCAAAACATCATTTTCTGATAAAAACACTTCATAAGGTAGGAATCAAAGGTAACTTCCTCAATACGATAAAGGGCATATATAACAAACCTATAGCCAGCATCGTACTCAATGGAGAGAGACTGAAACCTTTTCCCCTAAGATCAGGAATGAGACATGGATGTCTTCTGTCACCACTACTAATCAACACTGTACTAGAAGTTCTAGCTACGGAGCAATCAGGTAGGAAAAAGAAATAAAAGGCATCCAAACTGGAAAGGAAGAAGTAAAACCTTCACTTTTTACAGATGACATAAGTCTATACTTGGAACTTCCTGAGAAATCTAGAACAAAGACACTTGAGCTAATAAACAAATTCAGCAAAGTGACAGGATATAAAATGAATGTGCAAAACTCAGTAACAATTCTATACATGAGCAATGACCTAACTGAGGAGTCAATTAAGGAAAAAATCCCATTTAAAATAGCAACTAAGGGCAGAGCAATGGTGGCTCAGTGACACTCTCACCTGCCATGCCAGAGACCTGGGTTCAAATCCTGGAGCCTGATAATGCCAAAAAAATAAATAAATAAAAACAAAATAGCAACTAAAAGAAACAAATACCTAGGAATGAACTTAACTAGGGACGTAAAGGACTTATACACAGAAAACTATAAAATATTGATAAAAGAAATCAAAAAAAGATCTAAATGGGTGGAATGACATCCCCTGCTCATGGATAGGAAGGTTAAATATAGCTACCCAATTGATCTACAGATTCAATGTAGTACCAATCAAAATTCCAACAACCTACTTTGAAGACATGAAAAAGTTAGTTACCAAATTCATCTGGAAGGGAATGAGACCCGAATAGCTAAAAGCATCCTAAAAGATAAAAAGAAGAACGAAGTAAGAGGATTAATACTTCCTGATTTTTTAAACTTATTATAGAGCCACAGTGGTCAAAACAGTATGGTACTGGCACAAAGACAGAAATATTGACCAATGGAATCAAACTGAGAGTTTATAATCTATGGTCAACTGATATTTGACAAGACCCCGAAATCCACTGAACCGGGACAAAATAGTCTTTTCAATAAATAGGAACGGGAGAACTGGATATCAATAGCTAGAAGAATGAAAGAGGACCCTTACCTTATACCCTATACAAAAATTAACTCAAAGCAGATCAAAAACCTAAATATAAGAACTAGTATCATAAGGCTCCTAGAAGAAAATGTAGGGAAACATCTTCAAGACCTAGTAATAGGAGGTAACTTCCTAAACTTTGTACCCAAAACACAAGCAACAACAACAACATATAGATCAATGGGAATTCCTCAAAGTCAAATACTATTGTGCTTCAAAAGACTTTATCAAAAAGATGAAGAGACAGCCTCTCAATGGGAGAAAATATTTGGAAATCACACAGAAATAAAGGTTTGATATCCTCTATATGTAAAGAAAGCCTACAACTGAACAACAAAAGAACAAATAACCCAATTATAAAATGGGCTAAAGATATGAATAGGCATTTTTCAGAAGAGCAAATACAGATGGCTAAAAAGCACATGAAGAGATGCTCATTTTCATTAGCTATAAGGGGAATGCAAATCTAAGACTACAATGAGATAACACCACACACCTATAAGAATGACTGCTATTAAACAAACAGGAAACTACAAATGTTGGAGAGGATGTGGAGAAATTGTGACACTTATGCAGTGCTGGTGAGAATGTATAATGGTACAACTGCTATAGAAGACAGTTTGACAGTTGCTCAGGAAACTATATATTGAGTTGCCCTATGACCCGGCAATAGCACTGCTTGGCTTATACCCAGAAGAGCTGAAGGCAGTGACACAAATAGACATTTGTACACTGATATTCATAGTAGCATTATTCACAATTACCAAAAGATGGAAACAAACCAAATACCCATCAACAGATGAGTGGATCAACACAATGTGGTATATACATACGATGGATTATGTAGCAGTAAGATGAAATGATGTCCTGAAGCACATGACAAGATGGATGAGGCTTGAGGACATAATGCTAAGTGAAATAAGCCTACACAATAGGACAGAAACTGTATGATTCCACTTTTATGACAATGGTAAAAGTAAACTCAGAGGCTTATAATACAGAATGTAGGGGGCCTAGAGATATATGGAAGCTAGAGATGGGTAAATGGTTAGCTAATGAGGTTGAACTTAAATTTAAGGGAATAGACAGAAGTGAAGGCAGTTCATTGGTGGTTCTATAAGTAATATTACCATATTGAAGGTGAACATGATTGAAAGGGGTTGTATAGACCCATGTGTCCCACTGATTAACACTAGAAATATTAATAAGTTCTTGCATGAACTACTGCAAAGATATGAATCTTGTGCAAAGAGTGCATAAATTTGGAGAATAGGGGTAAAACTGTTATTGCATACTATGGGCTATGTTTACCAGGAAATCATAAACAGTGCCACAGCAACACCAGGGGTAACTAATAGGGGGAGGGACAAGAGTTAAGGGCAGGTTTAGATTTTCTATTTGGTGAGGGTGTATTTATTGGTTGCCTTTCTCTTGGGAACAATGAAACTATCTAAAATTGAGAGTTGTGATGGACTGTATTGACTTCGGACTTTATACATGTTGCTCAATGAATGAAGGTGGCTGAAGGATGCACTGACTGAGAAATAGATTGGCGAACGATGATGTACGCATATGACTGAATATTGTGCTGCTATAAAAAAGAATGAAATTATGAGGCATGCAACGATATGAATGAATCTGTGGGATATTTGGTGAGGCAAAATAAGCCAAAAACAAAAGAGCAGATGTGTATGATCTCATTTAGAAAATAATTATAAGAAAACTGTGGCCTAGATTGTAAGCTCTTATAGCAGTCACATTTAGTCTGGAGTGGTAATTGTTATTTCTGGGTTTTGAGGGGCTCTTTTATATATGTATAACCTGGTATTTAGAGATAAGAATGAAGCTGATTGGGTTGTGATTAAGGTTATTCAGAATACAAGTGTAAGGAAGACATTGTTTATATTTTAGAATCTCACCTTCTCTTTGAGACCAAAGGAAGAAAGTTTTCCTCTATCTAGAACATAAATTTTCTTTAGTACGTAATCTAACTCAAAATGTCTAGATAGATCATTTAAACAATCCAAACACAGGGAGCCCAAAATAAGAATAAGAGCCTTTAATCCTGTACACCTTAATGTAATGCCTGGATATATCCCAGAGTATATTAAGCAGATAATCAAAAAGTATTGGCAAAGTCCCTTAAAAGATGGGGAAAAAAAATGGAACTGTTAAATTTACCACCAGGGAAACCCCAGATACTGTGCCAAACATTAGGGACACCCAAATCAATAGGCAAAGCCCTTGATCTTGAGGCTTGCTCTTGTGAAGCTTATGTATATAGCAAAGAAGCTTAACCTACCTATAAGTATGCCTAAGAGTCACCTCCAGAGGACCTCTTTTGTTGCTCAGATGTGGCCTCTCTCTCTATAAATAAAACTCTGCAACTTTCCATTGCCCTCTCTATTACATGGAACTGACATCCAAGGGTGCAAGTCTCCCTGGCGATGTGGGAGATGACTCCCAGGGATGAATCCAGCCCTGGTACTGTGGGATCAACAATGCCATCCTGACCAAAAGTGGGAAAAGAAGTGTAACAAAAAGGTATCAGTGGCTGAGAGAGTTCAAGTCAAATCAAGAGCCTGCTCTGGAGGTCACTTTTACTCAAGCTTCAGTTAGACATTGCTCCCTATCATAACTTGCCAAACCCCAACCAAAACCATTTCAGCCAATGCAAAAGAACACGTAGATCAATATATAAGATTCTACAAAAATTCCATGCACTAGGGTAACTTTCCAGAAACCTACAACCTCCAGATGCATCCCTGGACCAGATAAAGCCTGAAACGTACAGGGGCCAGCCTCTCCAGAATATCAGCTAGTTCCATCTCCCTATCCCTTATTATAGACAGTGCCTTCCAACATGAAAAAGTTAGAGTGGGCATAGTCCAAATATCCCTAAAGAGTGGGACAAAGATCAAAGGTGATGCTGGAGCTATACAGAGAAGGTTGAGTTTAACAAACAAGTATGATTGCTGAATTATTATATTGATATTTCTTTTTGTCTCTAGTATCTTAGAGCAGCTAGAAATAAAAACCTAATATGTGGAATTGTAACCCATACAAAACTCTGAAACCTGTTCTACAACTAATTGTGCTGTGCTTTGAAATTTATTGCTTTTTTGTACATGTTATTTTTCACAAAAAAGGTCGATTTTGATGATAAAATATATATATATTTCTTCTAGCCGCCAATATTCTGGAACAGCTAGAAGGAAAAATCTGAGATGATGGTATGGTAGCCCATGACAAACTCTGGGATCTGTCCTATATCTATTTGTTGAAGAGTGCTTTGAAAACTATTGCTTTTTCTTTCTTTGCTTTGTATATATGTTAAATTATACAATAAAAAAGTAGTAGTAATACTACTAATAAGACAAATATAAGTTGTAAAATATGAAAAAAAGAATACCTAGTGCATTATATAAGATTCTACAAAGGTTCCATGCATTAGGGCAACTTTCCAGAAACCTACATCCTCCAGATGGGTCCCTGGACCAGGTAAGTCCTGAAATCCAGAGGGACCAGCCTCCCCAAGAACATCAACTAATTCTATCCCCTTATCCCATGTTATTGACACCCTTTACAACATGAAAAAGGTAGAATGAGCATAGCCCAAATACCTCTAAAAATTGGGAGAAGGATCAAAGGAGAAGGAAGAGTTATAACAGAGAAGATAGGATTTAACAAATGAGTGTAACTGCTGAATCAGTATATTGATTTTTTTTTTAGTCTCCAGTACATTAGAGCAGCTAGAAATAAAAACCTAAAATTCTGGGATTGTAACCCATACCAAACTCTGAAATATGTTCTACAATTAATTGTTGCAATGTACTTTGACATTTATTGCTTTTTGTAGTATATTATTTTTCACAAAAAAAATAAAAAATAGAGAAGGAGGAGTATAACAGAAAAGATAGGTTTTTATAAATGAGTATGATTGCTGAATCATTATATTGATATTTCTTTTGGTCTCCAGTGTCTTGGAGCAGCTAGAAGAAAAAACGAAAAATCATAGAACTGTAACCCATACCAAACTCTGAAATCTGTTCTACAACTAACTGTTGTGATGTACTTTGAAATTTACTGCTTTTATGTATATGTGTTATTTAAAGATTAGGAAGAGTATAACAGAGAAGATAGGATTTAACAAATGAGTATGACTGCTGAATCATTATATCGATTTATCTATTGGTCTCCAGGGTTTTAGATCTGCTAGAAGAAAAAAAAACAAAAACTCGTGGAACTGTCACCCATACCAAACTTCAATATCTGCTCTATAACTCCTGGTTCAAATGTACATGGAAATTTACTGCTTTTTTGTATATGCATTACATTTTACAACAACAACAACAACAACAAAACATTTAAAAAAAGGGAAAAGTTGTGAGGCATGCAACATTGTTGATGAACCTATCGAACATTTGATGAGGCAAAATAAGACAGAAAGAAAAGAGCAATTATTGTATGGTCTCATTTAGAAAATGCCTATAAGAAACAGGGGCCTAGATTATAAACTCTTATAACAGTCCCATTTAGTCTGGAGTGGTAATTATTATATCTGGATTTTGAGAGATTGTTTCATACATGTATAATTTTTTATTTAGAGATAAGAACAAATCCAATCAGGTCAAGATTAAGGTAATTCAGAATACAGGGGTAAGGAAGACATTGTCTATATTTAGAACCTCATCTACTCTTTGAGACCAGAGGAAGAACGGTTTATTTTACCAAGAACCTAAATTTTCTGTAGCACATAATCTAACTCAAAATGTCTGGATAGAACATTTACTCAATCCAAACACAGGAAGCCCAGAATAAGAACGAGGGCCTTTAATCCTATATAGCTTAATGTAATGCCTGGATACATCCCACAGTCTATTAAGCAGATAATCAAAAAGTATTGGCAATGTCCCTTGAAGGATGGGAGAAAAATATGAAACTATTAAACTTTACCACCAGGGAAACCCCGGATACTGTATCAAACATTAGGGACACTGAAATTAATAGGCCAAGCCCTTGATCTTGAGGCTTGGTCTTATGAAGCTTATGTACGTAGCAGAGAAACTAAGCCTACCTATAGGTATGCCTAAGAGTTACTTCCAGGGGATGTCTTTGATTGCTTAGATGTGGCCTCACTGTCTTTAAGCCCAACTCTGTAAGTAAAATCATTGCCTTCCCCACCACATGGGACATGACATCCAGGGATGAAAGTCTCCCTAGCAGCCTGGTAGATGACTCACAGGGATAAGCCTGGCCCTGGCACCATGGGATCAACAATTCTATCCTGACCAAAAGTGGGAAAAGAAGTGTGACAAGTAAGGTATCAGTGGCTGAGAGATTTGAAATGGACTTGAGAGGCTATCTGGAGGTCAGCTACCTATCATAACTTGCCAAACCCCAACCAAAACCATTCCAGCCAAACCTAAAGAACACCTAGAGCAATATATAAGATTCTACAAAGGTTCCATGCACTAGGGTAACTTTCCAGAAACCTACAACCTCCAGATGGGTCCCTGGACCAGATAAGTCCTGAAACCTAGAGGGCCTAGCCTCTCCAGAACGTCAGCTAGTTCCATCTCCCTACCCCATATTATTGACGGCCACTTCCAACATGAAAAATTTAGAATGGCCATAGCCTAAATACCCCTAAAGAGTGGGATAAAGATCAAAGGTGATAGTGAAGTTATTCAGAGAAGGTAGGGTTTAACAAGCAAGAATGATTGCTAAATCATTAAATTGATATTTCTTTTAGTTTCCAGTACCTTAGAACAGCTAGAAGTAAAAACCTAAAATTGTGGAATTGTAACCCATACCAAACTCTGAAATCTGTTCTACAACTAATTGTTGAGCTGCGCTTTGAAATTTATTGTTTTGTATATGTGTTATTTTCGCAAAAAAAGAAGAAAAAAGTCGATTGTGATGATTAAAAAAAAGCTTATTCCTTCTAGCTTCCCATGTTCTGGAGCAGCTAGAAGGGAAAATCTGAGAGGATCATATGGTAGCCCATGACAAATTCTGGGATCTGTCCTGTAACTACTTGTTGAAGAGTGCTTTGAAACTATTGCTTTTTTATTTCTCTGCTTTGTATATTTGTTATACAAATTTTTATTATACAATAAAAAAGGTTAAAAAAATAGGTAGAATGTGCTTGTTGCCTGGAAAGTCTTTATCTGTTAAGAAAGGAGTGGTAATAGTTCTTTATGGTTTACTGTGAGGAGGACGCATGCAGCAGATTAGAGGTTGCCATGTTCCTGAGGCTGTTTTCCAAGAAGGAGACCCAAGCTGCTGTGGGAGCATTCGGTACCAATTTCTTTACCTTCAATAAATTAGCAATACCTCAAGGCTATCTTGTTCCATTAAAAGTCTTCTTCATCCTGTAACTACTTGTTGAAGAGTGCTTTGAAAACTATTGCTTTTTTCTTTCTTTGCTTTGTACATATGTTATATTATACAATTAAAAAAAAAGGCCTTCTTCAGGTCAGGTATGGCTGAATTCCCTCTTGCAACTTGAGAATGACTCTGAAATCTCTTCCAAAGTATATACTAAACAGGATACAGTGATATTCTAGGTCTCAAACCTTTCATGGCCTTTCATAGATTTTAGTACAGAAGTGAACCTCAGTGTATTTGAATGGATGAAGGGAGGAAAGCAGGGAAGAGAAGGTAAAGAGTATTAAACAAATGTTAGCATGCAAACATTAGGAAACTATCCTTCCTTCTCTTCGGTATTAGTCCTGTCAATGACCTCAACATACTGGCTCTGTCAGCAGCTTTGAACACAGTTGACCATTTGTCCTTTCTGAAACACACTCTTTTCTATGCTCTGGATACACTTTCCTGGCCTGTGTCTTATTGTGCTTTCTCAGTCTGTTGACTCTTTTTTCCATACTCCACTTCTAAATGTTTGGGATGCTCCATTGCTTATACTAAACATGTTTCTCACTGTCAAGATGATTTCATCTAGTTCTACAGCTTTAAATAGCATTAATAAGATGAACGCCCCCAAATTTATATGTCTACACCTCACTTTCTCTTTGAACTCCAAACTCATGACATAATGGCACAGGTCTGAAGTCAGAAACTTTCTGAGTTTGAATCCTGGCTCCACCACTTACTGTGTGACTTCGAGCAAGTTGCCTCAGCAAGTAGCCTTTTGCCTCAGATTCCTCATCTTTAAAGCGGGATAACAATAATACCTTACCTCACAGAGTTGTTGTGAAAATTAAATGAGCAACCATGTGTAAAGCATTTGGGACAATACTTGGCATGTAGTAAACTTCAAAACATTATAACTATTATTATTGTTGTTGTTGAGAAATATATATAGCTGTGTACTTGCATCTTCTCTTGGATGTGTCATAGGCATCTCAGACTTAACAGGGACAAAACAGAACTGTTGATTTCTACTCCCCAAACCATTCCTTCTCTTTTCCTTATCTTAGCAGATGGTGCCACCAATCATCCAGTTGCTCAGGACTAAAACCTAATTGTCACCTCATTTGTCATCCTTTTCCCTTGTTGCTTACGTCCATTCCATGATAGGAGCTGCCAAACTCCCAAATATTTCCAGAAAATACAACTCTCTGTCTCTCTCTCTCCTGCTGCCACCTTAGCCCAAATCAGCATAATTTCTTTCTTGGATTTATCCTCCACACAGATGCCCATGATCTATTTAAAGAAGTTATTCTGAGGATGTAGTTCCCCTGCTTAAAACCCTCCATTAGCTTTTTATTGGATTTAGACTAGAATCCAAACCCCTCACCATGGCCTATACAGCCATCTGAGATCTGTCCTCCGCTTATCTTTCTAAATTCACCTCCACATTTATTGACCTTTAGGTTTTTGGTTCACCCTAATCTAGTTCAAGCCTCAAGGCCTAGGCATTAGCTGTCTCCTTTACCTAAAATGTCCTTCCTCACATGACTGGCTTCTTCTATCATATAGAATTCAGGTTAATTGGAAGCATTTCTTAACTACCTAATTTAAAGTAGCTTCCCCAATCAGTTTTATTTTCTTCATAGCACTTATCCCTGTCTAAAAATATCTTATTCATTCCTTTGTTGACTAGATTTTCTCTCTCCCTCCCCTCTATGATGTAAGCTTCATGAAAGCAGGACCCTTGTCTATCCCGTTTACCACTGTATGCCTAAGAGCATCATAGACATTTACAGATTGCTTTTTAAGGATCAGCAATTGGTGGACAGACTGAGACTCAGCATTAGGTTTGGAGTGGGAAAGCTCATGTTCAGTACACCAGCAGCCCTGAAAATGGTGCCATGAAGCGAAGTCCTTGGTAATCAGAGCATGGCATGAGGTCTCTGGAAACCCTGTGTAGTAAGGGCCAAAAAAGGGGAGAATAATAAAT